>CM037855.1:185666338-185804286 GCA_021234595.1 Delia radicum | reverse complement strand
CTTCGTTTTACTGGTTCACGGACACCCAAAAAACATTTCTTTTCCATATGCAAAAAAAATTCAAAACTAACTGAACAAGCAAAACTGGATTTTTATTTAAAAATAATATAATCGAGATTCGCATTTACTGGAGTAAAATTTCTTTATATTGTCTACAAAATATTAAAAAAATATTGTAAACTTTTTTAAATATTGTGAAATTCTTTCATTTGATTTCATAACACAGTGCAACAAATGAAAACTTTTGGAAAAATGCACGGACTCGACAGTATAGGTTCGATTGTACTACCTAAGGTTAGTAAAACCCTGTACTCGGTTTTGCCAGTTTGACTACCAATTTTTTTTATGGACCTCAAAAGATTTTGAAAATCAGTGCACCACTCAAAATAATGCGGCCTCAGTTTTTGGCCAACAGCTAATTCAGACTTGATGATATTGCTTAACTATATTTGGCAATAATGTACACTCAATAAAAAAAGTTTGTAAAGTCAGCAAAAAATTTTGCTGAGTCAGCAAAATTTTAGTCATGAGGATGCTTGCAAAAAAGTTGCTAATGTCAGCAAAATCTTTTGCTGAAAATCAGCGAGCTGATTTTTAGCAACAAAATTTGTAGATTCAGCAAAAGTTTTGCTAACACTTAGTGGATTTGAAATAAATAAGACTTGCTAAAAATTAATAAATTTTTTGCTGAATTTTAGTAGACTGAAAAAACGCAAAAAAATTTGTAGAAAAATTGTAATTTAGTTAATTTATTTGCTGAAAATCATAAAACATATTTTTGTGATTCTTTTAAAAATAATTTACAATAATTACGAAATATAAAAATTTTCATTTTCCCACATTGACGACATGAATTAATTTAATATCTGAAATTATATAGAAATAAATATATGTATATAACATAACAAAAATTTTCTTGCAACTACTTACATCAATGGTTGTCTAAATGATGCTATCTTTTAAAGGACGCAACTGCCGAAGATAATTATGGAAACAAAACGAAAAAATAAACAAAAACAAACGAAACGAAAAAAACAACACTTTTTTGCCATAAGAAAAAGGAACGATAAAAATCTACCTAAGATGTGTGTCTGTCTTTCGCTTTACTCTATCTACATGTCTGTATACATATGTTTGTTTGCAATTTGACCACACTAGATTATTAATCTATAAACATTTAGTTTAGAAATACATATTTTAAATATTTTATTTTGTCTTTTATTTAATTAATAGACAATTATTTTCACAAGCCGGTGACAACGCAAAATTTAAGTTGTTTTAATCCTTAATTTTGTTTTATGTTTGAAAAACAGATACAAAAATCTTCCATGGTTGATTTTTTTATATGTCTTATTAGAATTGTACTTTTTAGTATCATTTTCCTCTTCTCTACTACATCTTGACATGCCGCGACATTTGCTTCATTCTGCGTATATCTTTCAATCTGGTTGTCGTCCACACTATTAATGTGCTTATCAGCACAATTTTTTTTAGCAAAATTAATTAGTAAAACATTAGTATAATATCAGTAAAGCATTAGTATAAAACGGTTAGGTGCTGAATAAGTATATTTTAGCTGAAAACACGATTTTAGCAAAAAATTTGCTAAAAAATAGTATACCGGATTTACCAGACGTTTTACTAACTTTTCTACTAACTTATTTTTTTGAGTGTACTTGTTGACTATAGTGATAGTCAATTTTAGGCGTCCCAAAAAAAAATGTTCAATTATTGAATTTATTGTATTTTTTTTTATAATTTGAATTATTGCAGATTTTGTAAAATTTTTTAAAAATTTGTTTTTAAACAATCATTTTGTCGAACTGTTCGCGGATCCCCTGGAGTACTATTACGGACCCCCGTTTGGGAACGGTTACCCTACAGTTATAACAAATAGTATCAGATATTTAAGTTTATTACAATGATTGATAGTGTCCGACCAAACAGTTCGGAAAGCATTATGGACAAATTTGTCGGATGGAAAAATGTTTATTGGGCTGATTAGATGCTATTTTGAGTGTCAAATTTGAAGAAAAGTCTGTAGTTAAGCAATGAATTCACTGTTCGGCCTCAGAAAGTTCAGCTAAATTGAAAATAGTTCGGCGGCCGAATTTTTAACTTTATAGCTAAACTTGTGCTTTTCTCTTAAATTTTATACACAAAATCGAACTAAATCGGCTCAACAAACATGTTTCCAATACCAAAATTTGTCATCATTGCCTCTAGATATCAAAAAACCGACAAAATATAGTTTTTTGGCCGAACTGTTCGGTCGGACACTAATGATTGATACCCGATTTAAAAAAACTGATATGAAAATTGATATAGTTATATCTAATTCAATATGGCAACTATGATGCCCTTATAATAACGATTTTACGATTTTCGTTCACTACACCCCCAGTTGTATTGCAAATGGTTCTAAATGGGAAAAAACTATTTTTTTTTTCTTAAACCCGTGTCACTAGACGTCCGAAAATGTCCCATTTAGGAAAAAAGTTAATTATTAATAAAAAATTTAAATTTCAAAAAAAATTTCTTTTTACTTCTATTATTTATTTAATATACTCAAAGTAATTTAGCTATAGAGTTTTGACTTCATCGAATATCACTAACCCACTTTAGCCTGTAATCCAAAATGACCCACGAATTTGATAAAAAAAATACAAAAACGTCTTTTTTTATTAAATAAATTTTAAAGATTTTTTAAAATGCCTAATTTGAAGATGTCGATTGCTATTTTTTAATGTAATAGTTCTTATTAAAGAATGAAAGAAATTGTAAAAATGATAATTCAGGTTTGCTTTTGTAACGACTCTTTTCCAGGACATTTTACTTAAGTAGCTTATTTTGTGAAAAATTTTAATGTGTTTATCAATGTTTGCAAAATTTTCGGAAAAATATCAGTTATATTTATTAAGATTCTAATTATCTTTATTGTTATTTAAAAAATATTTAACCCTTAGTTGCCTGGGGACAAAAAAGACCCATGAAGCTTAATTTTAAATATGACTACAAGATTTTAAAGCTTTTAAATTGAAAAAAAAATCATCTGAACTTGATACAAATAATTATTTTATGTAACTTGATGCATATAGGGTTAATTTTTACACTTTTGGCCAAAAAACCCCCAATTGGAAATTTACAGAGTAATTCAAAAAATTTTTGACGCTTACTGTCCGGGGGACATTAAAGACCCATAAAACTTATTTTAAATAATGAATTGAAGATTATAAAACCATTAAATGGTTAACAAATATTTCCACTTGTTAAGAATTAGTAGTTTGTGTAACTGGATCCATGTAGGGTTAATGGTTTCCCCTTTCAACAATAAAAGATCCAATAGGAAATTTACAGAATTACATCTTTCAGATTTTTCTTAAATTCGGATATTCGGGTACACAATCTTATTTTTAAGGATTATTTTTTACCCCACCTTTTTAACCGTTAAAAAAGTGTTATTCTGTAAATTTTCTAGTGGGCCTTTTATTCGTATTATTTTTTTCTTGTAGTCATAATTTAAGTTAAGTTTCATGGGTCTTTTATGTCCCCCGGCCGCTAAGGGTTAAGGATCTTTTGAATAAAATTAATATTATTATAGTCTTATCAAATTTAAGTGATATTTTTCCGAAAATTATGAAAGATGTTATTCTGTAAAGTTCCTAGTGGCTCTTTTTTTGGCCAAAAGTGTAAAAATTAACCCTATATGGATCAACTTACATAAAATAATAATTTTTATTAAGTTGAATTTTTTTTTATCAAGCCCTACAATCACTTAGTCATAATTAAAATTTAGTCTCATGTGTATTTTTTGCCCCCAGGCAGCTAAGGGTTAAAGATTTTTGAAATAACAGTAAACATTACCATTAATAAATTTAACTGATATCTTTCCGAAAATGGTGCAAACTTTGATGAAAACATTAAAATTTTTTTAATTTTTCACAAAATAAGCTTTTTTCAAAAAATGTTCTGGAAAGGAGTCGCTCAAAATACAAACTGGAATTATCATTTTCAAAATTTATTTGTTTAATAACAACTATTATATTATATAAAATAGTAATCGACATCTTCAAATTAGGCATTTTAAATAATCTTTAAAATTAATTAAAAAAAAGACGTTTTTTTCATTTTAATTAAGTTTGTGGGTCATTTTGGACTCCTGGCTAAAGCGGATAATGATATCCGATGAAGTCAGAATTCCATATCTAAATAATTTTGAAAATATTAAATAAATAAATAAATAAAATAAAAAGTAAATTTTTTCGAAATTTCTTATTTTGGGAATTTTAAATACTAATACCTTTTTCCTCAATGGGCCATTTTCGACCGTCTTTCGGCGGTTGCGTTTTCAAAAAAAAAAAATTGATTTCTTCCTTTTAGAACCATAGTAAAACTGGGGTGTAATAACAAATATATTTTTAAAGGACACCCTAATGGCCACAAACTTAATTTTTCGAATGAAACCTGTCAACAAATGTCAACGCAAAATTATCAAATATCCAGATGCCGATTTTAGTCCAAATTCTTTGGTTAAACTTAAATTCTTTTATATATATTTTTTTTAGTTCTACCATTTTACTTTTCATTATTTTAAGCTTACAATTTTTTATACAGAATTTTTTATAGTTAAACTCTAAGCCAGTGTTTCTCAACGTGGGGCGCTCGCCCCACTGGGGGGCTATTTCAACATTTTAGGGGGCAATGGGCTAATTTTTGTAAGTTGTTTAACTTTTCATGTTTTTTTAATATATAAAAATAAAATTCTGTAGAATAAAAAAAATCTGTATTTTTTTATACTTACTTATAAGTAATTATATACCATTTCCATCGTTATATTTAGTAGAAACCGGATTTAGTGTCATTAGTGATTTGTTATTAAAAAAAAAGAAATCGTCTGGAAATCACAAATCACGGAGACTTACGATTAAAATTAACAAAATAAGAACCTGATTTAAAAAACCCTTTCCAGCCTGCACCAAGCTCAAGGATCCCATTAATTTTTAGAGTATTTATTATTAATTCTATCTTTATAACAAAAATATATGTACATACATCCATTGAATTAAACAAATTGTTAGGTGTGTTTTTTATTTAAAGTACTCTCTATTGTACAGAAAAAAAATGAGGGGGGACATGGAAAATTTTTAACCCAAAAGTGGGGCACGCCTTAAAAAAAGGTTGAGAAACACTACTCTAAGCTTTAAAAGAATTGCTGTTATAAATTTCTCTCAGACTTTAGAAAAACTGAAATTTTTAAGAAAAACTATAAATTTATAATAGAGACTTATTTTTTATAAAAAAAAAGTCTCAGGTCGTTTAAGACAATTATTGGAAATATTGTTGTTCAGCTCTTTACTTAGCTTTCGAAATACAATTGCCAGTTTTTATCATTTCAGCCGTAATAATGAAACTAACTCGTTTTAAAAAAGTGACGGAACTTTATTTTGTTGGCTCGGGCGAGCAAATATTTTTGGATCGTGTTAAAAAATGAGCGAGCTTTTTCCATCTTTTTCATCCCTGTTTAAAACATAACTTTTGACCAATTTTACAACTGAATTTATCATTACTAAATAACAGTCCGTTTGTAAAAAATATTTAATCGGGGTTTAATTTTAGTATAATTTTTAATTTAAGCAAAACCGAGTCGAAAAATTTGACTAAAAATTTGACAACCGTAATCAGGCCGATTATAAATTATTTTTTTAACACGAAAACCACTTATTCAATTAATTTAGATAAAAATTTTCCCTTTTTTATAAAACTCTTGAACATTTTTTATAGTATTAATTTTAAGTAGTTTATAATAAATACATTTGCATAAATATCTCTAAATAATTTTCTAATACGACGTGTTCACTTCACATGTTCATTTTACACTGATACAATTAAAAAAAAAATACTGAAACGCAAACATCGCATTACAACGACCTCTTCTGGTTTTTTTATCAAAATAATATTTTAAGACTTTAGTAAATTCAGCAAAATACATTAGTTAAAAACTTAGTATTTCATCAACTCAAAATAGCAAAAAAATTTTTACTAAAATCTCAATTTTGAACTAAAAATTAGTTTAAAACTTGCAAAGTTAGATTACTAACGGAATTATTAATTCTTATACTCAGTTTTTTTGTGGGTGTGTTTTATACTGAGACAATACTAAAAAATACACAAATACCGAAATTCAAACATTGCATTACAAAAACCTCTGCTGGTTTTGATTATCAAAATAATAGTTTTAGACTTAAATAAATTCAGGAAAAAAATTAGTAAAAAATTTTGTATTTTATCAAGTCAAAATAGTAAAATTTCTAACAAATTTTCAATTTTAAATAAAAATTTGGTTAAAACTTGCACATTTTGATTACTAATGGCTTTTTAACCTTTCTACTAACTTACATGTAGGACATTCATGTAGTCAATGTTAATAATAAATTTTAACTTATTTCAGTTAGTTATTTGCACTACATTTGTAACCGTTTTATAAAACCGCTATTAAGTACGTGAGTTGCTACCGTTTTTAACGGTTTTTCTTCTACATTTGTAGAGTTTTATTTTAGTAGAAAAAAATTATTGCATATTTAGTAATGTATTTTAAAAAAAATAGTCATCGTCTTTTTAATCACATTTGTAGTTACTTTAACTATAACTTTTAGTAATTTCTACGTACATAATTAACTGAATGCACATTTTCCAATTTGTTATGCATATGGATGTAAACGCTTAAACAAATTGTCGATTTTGAGAGATGCGTACTTAAAACACTTTAAGGCAACACTTGTATAAATTATATATCGCCCATTTACTTCAAAACTGTCATAAGTCAAAAAGTGCGATTTTTGAGTTAATGATGCAGATTTATTAGTTATATCATGCTTTATATGGTGTAAAAATTTCATATTAATATCATGTATACTTTTCGAGATAGAGGATATATGTTATTTTGTCTTTAAAGTGGGTACAAAGAGTATAGACTTCATAGAGAAACTGTGCTACTCACGGGTCTCTCGATAATTAGCGAATTCACACACAACTCTCACTATGAGAAAAATGTATTAAAACCCCCTATTTATAAAAAACGTGACCAAATAAATAGAGAAAGAGTCGAGCGAGGCAGATATGGGTTGAAAACTTTAAAACTCGTTTTCTGCAAATTCGTGTTTTTTGCGTTATGTCAGTCTTGAAGTAAATGAGCAATATGTTGCTGTAAATAGTTACAACAGCAACGCTAAAAAAAATAAAATGGTAACTAAAATTCTTCATTTTTTTGGTTATTAATAAAATTTGATGATTTTTCTTTGTGGAATAAAATTGGTTGTTTAAAGTTGTGATTGTAGAATAAAAACCAAAAATGGTGAGTAATAATTTAACAAATTTTTTGTGTATTTTTAATTAAATTAATTTTGTTTTTCTTTGCAGTTTGTAATAAAACGTTTAAACGACTAACGCAGTGACAAATTTTTGGTAAAAAAAACTACATATTGATGTTTTAGATTAGATTGCTTCCATTTCTAATTTTTTGTTTAGTGAATTTTGATAAAATATAAAAAACAGTTTTAGTTATTTTAAAGTTATGTTTATTATTTTAACATTAGACTGCAGTTTGTAATTTTTACTACATTTTGATTGCATTTGATTTGACAATGCAAATAATTGTTTCATGTTGGTCATTATGTAGTTTTTTTAATATTTATTTTTTTCAATTTTCCATTTCCCTGAAACCGCGCCTGCTCTGGTCAGATCCGCAAAGAACTTTTTAGCAGAAATTTTGTACTTGATTCAGATTAAAAATGCTGTTGTCTTAGCTATATTCTTAGTTAATTTAAATGCAACTGTCAACTCAAATTTAGTTCTTCTAATATTTAGGTCACATAATTTAGCAGACTGACATTCTCAACTTCATTCAAAATTCTGTTGGCGCAAATTCAGGTACTATTTTCTGTTGTCGTAGCTGAATTTTTAACTATTTTTACGAACTTCTTTTTATGTGTGTATAGCTTAAAAATGTTCCTAATTTAATGTTCAGAACTTGTATTAAGTCTAGTTAGTCTAGTTAGTTCCATGCATTCAAATTAAAAAACAAGGTCTAGCTTATTTTTGGTTGCCCTAATTATAAACATTACCTGTTAATTTTGTTCAAACTTTAATCGGTTTAGCGTCGATTTCTTTTAAATACTTAACGTTGATAGATATGAGCCAAAAAACAGCTAAAAATTAGTACAAAAACTGCATAGTGTAGTACAAAACTGAAAAGTGGGATATCAAGATTGAAAAGGTTTGTATAATAACCTTTGTAATTTTATGTGAGCATGATCAATGAAAAATATATAGACTTTCCGGTTAAATGAGGGTCATGTATCCAAAACCTTATAGCTAAATCGGGTAAAAAATAAACTAAATAATTCTACGGCCCAGATCCTTACAAGGGGTAGTCGATTGGGTGGTTCCTCTAGATTTCTACAAAACTCGAATATAGGATAGAGGAGACGAAAGTAATAAAAAATTGGTTAGAAACATTCCAATTCCTGCCCAACCGCATATTTAGGGGGTAAAAATACTATTCAAAGTGGTTCGAAACTTGTTTTTAAATTTTTTTTATTATTTCCTGCATGCCAATGGAAATGTTTTGTAATACAGGGTGGCTGATAAATGCCACTACAAAAAAAAAACGTTATAACTTTTTTTCTGAGTTATTAATCGGTTCCATTTTTTTTTTTTTGGTTTCATTGATTCGTCTTTCAATTTAAGGAAAATGAACGAATGGGGTAATGAAACTAACATTTTGATTGTGCGCCACTACAATGCTTTGGAGGCTGGCGTTTCCACCTAAACAAACTTAACGGGCACATTAGGCGGCACTCCTCCGAGCAGATTGGGCTCGTAAATTATTTTGTCAATCGTGGTCATCCAAATGCCTATCATTTAATATCAAATTTATATATGTTTTTTTTTTTTTGAATAAGCTTGCAAAAAAACTCGGAAACAACGGAAAATTGGGTTATCTCTGACCCCAAAAATAACATTCTGATATTGGGCAGCTAAAAAGATACTCAATATTATTTATTTTCTCCCTTTATCACATATCAAAATTTTATGGTAATCGGAGAGAACCCATCAGTGGTTAATTGTGTACAGGCGCAGATCCAGAAAAAAGTTTTGGGGAGAAAAATGAGACTTAGATTAACATTTTTAATCTTTTTTCTTTTATTTTGGGAGAGGAAATGTCCCATTTTGCCTCCCCCGGGATCCGCGCCTGCTTGTTTGTGAAATAATAAATTCATAACGTTAGAAAAAGAGGCTGTTAAAGTTGCGAACTCGAAAAATAAAGTATACAGAGGACTTGTCCGCTATTATGTCCATTATTATGTGCACCAGATTTTATTAAATTCTTGAAAATATTCGCCAGTTATTCAATGGTTGAACAGGAAGTTTGAACAGAAATTTAAATTTGCTTATTCCGAAACTCACAATATTTTTTCCGTAAAGACTACTTAATATACTATTGGCTAAGACCCAGCTAAATTTTTTAGAACAGAATACCTCTGAACCTGTTCTAAAACAACTTCTTTTACCACCGGTTCAATGGAACCGGTTCTAGAAAAGGTTCTTGGGAGTCGAAATGTAAGGTGCCACCGCCCCAGAACCAGTTCTATAACTGGTTCTGGAACCAGTTCTAAAGCTACCTATTCTTGTTTGGAGGTAAAGAACCTATTTCAAATAAGACAAACTTCATATAAAAAGAACCAGTTGCGGAACAGAAATTAGAACCTGTTGTAATACGGTATAAGCTGTTCTGCAACCAGTTATTTGGATTTTACTATTTTGCTGGGGTGTATTACCGAAAGTCCTTTTTTTTTGTTAAAAGTTAAAAATATATTTCTTTGGTAATTTAACTGTATATTCCATGGAAACAACTTTATCGATTAACTTTTTAAATAACTGTTGAACTTTTATGGAAAAGTTATTGTGAGTGGACTTATAAAACTCGACAATCTCGCCAAACACGGTATAGTTGCTCACTCCAGTTATAGGGCACCTGTTAAATCACCTTAATTCATCCAGAAATTGTTACTTATTTGTATTTTATTATGAAAAGGTGGTATGCAAACACTGGCATGTTAAAACGCAGGTAAAAAAGCCTTTGTTAAGGAATGCAGTTGTATAACAGCATCAAAAAAAAAACAGCAACAACCACGTTACGCTTAAATTATGCGCATAACATTGTTTCTATGTATATTAAGTGGTCCCTTAAATTACGATATGTCAAATTTCAATGCAAGCAACCCGCCCCCCTCCCCCTTGTTCTCATATTTGGTCCATAAAAACGAGTTTAATTATTTTTTTTTGCAAACGTATACCCTTCTGGAATCAAATTTTCAATATTTTTAATAACTTTTATATATGGTGTGATACAATAGTGTTCAAAACATATGCAACTGAAATCATGGTTTAGGATTTTATAATAATTTTGATCAAAAATATGTGTGGTATAAGTTTTTGTTTTTTTTTATTAAATTCAGTTATAGCATATTATTTTACAAATACAAAAAAATTATTCATCACTTCTCAAAAATAAAAAAAAGTAATTTTAACAAAATAAGTCAAAACATTTGCAACTCTTAAAGTAATTAACAGGAAATACAAACAATGGTTTTAACGCTCAGTATTTTGTAGCGTAGCCATTATTTTTTATAACTTCTGAACACCTCTTAGGCATTGAGGCAATTAGCTTTTTAATATAATCGTCAGAAATTTCATTCCACTTCTTCTCCAACACGACGAAAGTTCATCACCATTTCGGAATACTTCATTGCCGATATTCGGGTTGAGATCGGGAGATTGAGCCATCCACGACATGATATTAATTTCATTTTCCTGCAGCCAAACTTTTACAACACCCGCCGTGCGTTTTGGGTCGTGCTGGAAGGTCCATAAGAGTGGCATTTCTCATTCAGCATACGGAGCATAACTGAACTCAAAAGATCTCTATAGATTGTGGCCATCATTGTGCTAGTAATGCGGTGAATTGGGCCAATCCCATTTCCTGAAAAACACCTCCACACCATAATGTTTCCACCTCCGTGCTTCACTGTGGCGGTTGTGTATCTGGGATTAAACTTTTCGCCTCGTGGTCTTCGAACATTGGCTCTTCCATCTGATCCCCGGAGGTTGAATTTAGACTCATCTGACCACAATACATTTTTCCATTGCTGTTGAGTCCAGTTCAAATGGGTGCGTGCATGGTCAAGCCGAGCTTTTCGGCTTTTTTTCCGACACAAACGGTTTTTTTGTATATCTATAACTTCTAAGACCATATTCTCGGGCTCTCCTTTTAATGGTGGGAAGACTGGCATCTATTAAAAGTTTAGTTTTAGCTTCCCTGGGAACTGCTTTGGAATATTTCGTAAAAAAATGCTCTTACAGTTGTAATACGGGGTCTTCCACCTTTATGAGGTGGAAGACCCCTATTAACAATGCGGCAAATCGTTGATTTTGAAACGGAGTACTTTATTGTAATTTCTTATTGGGAAAGTCCATTTTGAAAATCATTTAAAACTTTTGATTTAAAATCAGAATTGTAATTATTTCCTGCCATTTTTTACAAAAATTATTCTTACGATGTTTATGCTTCCAACATCTTATTACAACTACTAAAGAACAATAATTATAATAAATTTGTTTAAACAATGTGCGCCCCGGTAATCTAGTTGGTAGAGTGCTGGCTTATCAGTGCGGGGGTCGTGGGTTCGATTCCCACCAGAGGCACTGGTCTGTTTTCGCTACAATGCGCCGAAAGCCATAGTAGCTAGTGCTCGGTTAGGTTAATAGTATATAATTTGTAATTATATGATTATAAATTAATAAAATAAAAAAAAACTATTAAAGATCAATAATTATAATAAATTTGTTTAAAAAATGTAACGGCCTGAATCTCATATTAAAAAGGAATGCGATTACCGTTATATCCTAGCATTTGTTAGTATAAATTGTTTCTTTAAGAGTAAGAATAATGAGAGTTGTAAATGTTTTGAACAACTGCATTTTGAATACATCTATTATTATTAATTCTTTTTTTGTTTTAATTTAACGGAATTAGTTTTTTTTTTTTTGTTTAACATAAAACAATGTATGAAGAATATGTAAAAAATAAAGTAAATAAAGTAACTAAGTGTGATTTGAAGAAAATAAATCAATGAAAACAATAAATGCGATTTCAGTTCCAAATGTTTTGACCACTACTGTATATACTGCTACACTCAGAAAATACCGTAACTACATGTCAGGTATTTGTGTAGTCAACAGTAATAGCAATTTTTAACTGTAATTTAATTGTTGTCATTCTACTATTGGAAATGTAAAATAAAAAATTTTTAATAGTAATTAAAAAAAGTACCTAACAAAAAATACCATATTTTAGTACCAATAGTTTTATGTAGTTATTTTGGTAACTTCAAAAAAAGCTGAAAAAAAAATTATGAAATACGTGTTTATGTAGAGTTATAATAATTTTATTTTTATATTAACTTTTAAAAAAGATTTATTATTACTTCATCAAATATGTTTGTGTAGTAATCAGTAGTTGTTGTTTCTAACCACAATTACAGTTGTTTTTCTATAAAATAATGCAAAACATAATTATAACAGAACGAAAAATTAACGTAAAAGTAACAACAAATATTAACTAAACTAGAATTTTTTAAAATTTGGCATAATCTTCTATTGTGAATAACTAACAAAAATTAACTGTCTTCTGTAAAATTACAGTTTTGGTAGTTGTTTATTAAAATACTAAAATAACTGCTGCAAACAAATTTTCCAAAAATACATTATTTTTCTTCAGTTGTTTTTTAAGCCATTATTATTTCGGTCATACATTTGGCTAATCTAGGGCACTCTTGGGACAGTTAGATCGGTGGGAGTAAATTTTATAAAAATGTAATTTTTGTATTGGAGCTACCTCCGGGAGTGGAGACATGGGGTAGGTATGTTCTGAGAAAATCTTGGGGTTGAAAAAATATTGTTGGGTCG
Organism: Delia radicum; assembly: GCA_021234595.1. Lineage (NCBI taxonomy): Eukaryota > Metazoa > Arthropoda > Insecta > Diptera > Anthomyiidae > Delia > Delia radicum. Next base: position 185,791,260 of record CM037855.1, on the reverse strand, counting down.
GTTATGCATTTGACTCTTCTAGAGACATCCTTGGGACAGTTCGAGCGGTTGGAGAAATTTTTTTAGGCAGCTTAGATTGAGGGAAGATATGTTCAGAAAAATTAATGGTGGTCGGTCTTATATTTACGCCTCTAGGGGTGCAGTTGTGGGGATTCTTGTACATGTGTACCCCTTCACCACCACCGTTTGGGGGGCCGCTTGCACCCATACCACCACCCCATTTTTTGTCTCATGCATTTGGGGTTCTAGCGTATCCAAATCTTGTAACTGAGAATCTCCATACAACACTATAACACACCTATTGCTGCCTAGCTCCATATCAAACTAATATTAAAATTTTCGAAATTTTACTTTTAAAAAATTTAAACTGGGTTTTTTATAAATAAATGAACTCGATAGTTCAATATTTATCGGGACAATATAGTGTACACTAACAAAAATCCGTAAAGTCAGCCAGAATGCTTGCACTGTCAGAAAATTCTTAGTTAGAAGGGTGGGAAAGTTGCTAATATCACAAAAAGCGGCTAGCGAAAAATCAATGAGCTGATTGTTACAAAAAATTGGTAAATTTATCAAATATTTTGCTAACCCTTAGTTAATTAGACAGTTATGAATATTTAACTAACTGAAATCAAATAGACTTTTTGATGTATCTTAGTTATATAAAAACATCTCAAAAACTAAAAAAAGTCTGCCATATATATATTTTCGGAAAATAATGAAATATTTTTATTGTTTTATTATTTAAAAACGCAATTTTAAGACACAAAAATAATTTTACTAAATTTTTTACCAACTTATTTTTTTGAGTGTATGAATGGAATCATTTAGAAAAACAATAGTGTCTTACTAAGTCTACTTTTAAAATAAGTTAAGTTTGTGTATTGCACTTAAAATTTATCAAAAACTGGTGTTATATAAGTTTAATCTTTAATAAAGGGTGTTTTTTTATACAGGTATAGAACTTTAAGTTGACAACATTTTTTTAACTGCCGGCCATTTTGTCAGCTGTCAAGTGATTTATGTTTAGTTTGGTTTAGCATTTCAACATGAATAGACTGACGCCTGAACAACACTTCCAAATTGTGCAAATTTATTTTGAATATCATGGTTGTGGTCGAAATACGTATCGCGCGAATTTAGCTTAGCAATGAAGCTCACTTTTGGTTAAATGGATACATCAGTAAATAAAACTGCCGTATTTGGAGTGATGATAATCCTCAAGTGTATGTTAAGACACCGTTACATCCAACTGACTGTTTGGTGTGCTTTATGGGCTGGTGGAATTATTGGTCCGTACTTCTTTAAAAACGATGCTGGTCAGAACGTTACAGTCAATGGTGACCGCTATAGAGCCATGATTACTGACTTTTTCGTTCATCAATTGAACAACTATGATGTGCAGGAGCTGTGGTTTCAACAAGACGTCGCAACATGTCACACAGCTAGTGCCACAATTGATTTATTGAAGTAATCGTTTGGTAACCGTTTCACGTTTCGGACTTGCCTTCAAGATCGTGCGATTTAACGCCGTTGGACTATTTTCTGTGGAGATATGTGTAGCTAGTCTACGCCGATAAGACCGCAACGATTGACCATTTGGAGGACAACATTCGCCGCGTTATTGCCAATATACGGCCGCAAATGTTGGAAAAAGTCAAATAAAATTGGACCTCCAGATTAGACTACGTCCGAGACAGCCGTGGCGGTCATATGCCAGAAGTCATATTTAAATTATAATGCCAGAAGATTATCTTTCGAATAAAGTAAATTTCATATCAATTTAAAAAAAATCATCTCTGTTTTATTCCATTTCAAAGTTCTATAACTCTATAAAAAAACACCTTTTATAAAATGTCATCACCCCTCGGTTTTTACAATCTCCTAAATTAAAGCTTAAAGGCTAAAACTATCGCCGATATATATTTAACTTTTTAATGATTTTCAAAACTGTAATTTTTTCATCACGAGATATTGCCAATTGGCGTTTGATTGCGAAATATTTTGTCGTTACTAAGTCTAAAATGATTGCATTTGAGAATTGGTATTGTTGGGCTATTAAAAAATGTTGCAAGAATTCTTAAAATTTTTAAGATGAGATTAAAGTATTTTTGAAATTATCGTTATTCGTTCGATTAATCGAATAATTTTTAAAAATTAATCGTTTGATCGTTCGATCAAAAATTGTTTGATCGTTCATTCATACAAAATAAAAACCGGAATAAATGACCACCCTTACCACACACACATTAAAAGTCGCAACACAACAACGCTTGCTTTTGAAAACACAGACGTACATTAAAAAAATTACAAATAAATATTTAAATATTAACACATGCATTCTCAAAATAATTTATAAAAAAAACTAACTACTAAATATTAGAAGGAAATATTAGTTAAAGTACGGCTTAAATTTGTTCATGTAGTAAAATGGAATAGCTAACAACTTTAGTTAAATAACAGATTTAAACGAAAACAGCAGAAAAAATAAGCTCAACCGAATTGGAACCCGTTGAACAGACTTTTGAACTAACTTGTTTTATAAGTGTAATTGCAGTTAAAAACAACAACTAATGATTACTACACAAACAACTGTCACGTGGTAACTGTTAAACTTTTTTGAATGCGGGGGTGTTAGCGTTAATGTTCAATAATTGGTTATTTAAGGGACGCCGTAATATATTTAAATTATTTTTTTTTTTTTGTTTTCAAAACTTGACTAGCATACAAAATTTTTATCATGACTAGCCAGAATATTACGGTTATTTTTAAAATATGACAAAATCGTTGATGCCGTGATGTTGTGATGATGATGGTCGGTCAGTCAGTCAGTCAGTCAGTCCATGGTAGCATTACACTATAACCACAACAAAGATGACAGCATTAACAACCGCTTGTTATAAAAGTCCAATACTTGTTAACTAAACTATTCCTTTTTGCTTTATATTTGTTTATATGTTGCTCCCTCTTTAATCCTTAAACATTATGCATGTTTGTGGAATATATGATGATGGAATTTTAATAAATTTTGTTTTTCAACTAAAAAATTAAATCTTTTTAATAAATAAATACCTTTAACGTATGAGTAATATGTATTTAGATTGAAAACAAATTCCACAGAAAAATATCAAAATTAATATTATTACTGTCAAATTTTCCTTAAACAAATATTTGATGTGTTGGGTGGTACGCACAAAATATAATTTGAACATGTGCACTCAAAAAAGTTTAACAGTAGAATCTACTGAAAGTAACATTTAAAACAACTGTAATTTCAGTTAAAAAGACTACAATGGTAATTACCGTTAAAATAAAATAAAAATATATTGTAGTTGTTTCAAACTGTTGAAAAAACAAATAACAAATGCAATAACAACAACTAACAATGTCGTTAAAACAACTGACGATATTGTACTACAAAAACTTGAAACAACCGTACAAACTGATAATACTATTGTTTTTAACAGAAAATTTTTTTTTTGGATATTTTACAAATATTTTTTCAGTATTTTAAAAATAATTAAAAAAAAAAAAAAATTTTTTTTTGTTATAAGTTTGATATAATTTGTATTAAGAATAAAAATTATGTTTTAATAAAAAAATATTTTTTTGTTAACAATATAAAAAATATTTTTTTTAATTAAAAAAAAAATTTTTTAAATAAAAAATAATTTTTTTTTCTTTTAATTACAATAAAAGTTTGTATTTCCTACATCCTACTTAAAATGCAAAGTCAAAATTCTAAACGGTACTCCAGTTATAACGTTTTTGTGCATTGGAGATACACACGGCTAAAAATGGGATTTGTATAAACGTGTATAATTTATGTAATTATATCTTATTATGTATAATTAATGTAAAATCACATGAATTTAAATTATTTCATATATAATTTCGTCAACATTAATTAAATTATACAACTTAGGTCTAATTGGGTAATTTTCCGAATCAAATTATATACAATTTTGTATGATTATATATGGTCAAAAATATTGTATATATTTACATACAATTTTATAGGGACTGTGACCCACTGTTATTAGATCTAAGTTGTATAATTTTATTACCGTTGACGAAATTAAATATGAAGCAATACAATTTTATATGATGTTCCATAATAAAATATAATTATAACTGTATTAAATTAAATCTTGCTATTTATTATTTGCTAACTATGAGCATATTACACTGATAATAATCCATGCGTAGAATACAAATAAATGTCAAAATAACAAAATATTAAAGTAAAAGTAAATAAACGAAATTAAGTAAAATAAACGAAAATTTGTTCATTTTACAAAAGATTTCGTCGTTTTGACATTTTTTTTTTCGTATTATGAGTGTATTAATAACAAATATAAACTAGACGAGAATTTGTTAACACTCCACATTATCTTCTATTTTTAATAACTAACAAAAATTAACTGTTTACTGCAAAATTACTGTTTTAGTAGTTGTTTATTAAAATACTAAAATAACTGCTTCAAACAACTTTTAAAATATACAGTATGAATTTATATTTAATTAGCAATTAAGATAAACTACATTCAGAATATTCTTACAGTAACTACAGTAACTACATGTAGTAAACATTAGTAGTTGTTTTAACTGCAATTGTAGTAATTTTTCTATAAGAAAATTAAAAAAGGACTAATTTAGATAGTATTTTAAAAAATAACTAACCAAAAATACTGTACTTAAGTAACAGTTGTGTTGAGTAGTTATTTCAGTATTTAAATAAACAACTATTAAAACAGTAATTTTGAAGTAAGCAGTTAATTTTTTTTTAGTTAGTTTATCCTGTAACTACCCTTGTACACTACAGTGTACACATTTTTAAACATACAAAAAATATGCCAGTTCAACTGGCAAACCTGCCAAATAACTCATGTTGTACCTATTTTCAAAAAAAAAATACTTTTTCAAAAAAGTATATTGTTGAAAAAGTTATACTTAAAAAAAAACTACACATACCTTCTTCAAAAAAGTATTTTTTTCAAAAAGGTGCATTTTACAAAATGAGTACGCTTTTCAAAATAACAACTCTTTTAAGAAAGTAACAGTTTTTTGTTAATGGTACTTATTTTGAAAACCTACTTTTTTTAAAAAATTGTAATTTTTTAAACAAGATACTTTTTATGAAAAAGGTTCTTTTTTATAAAAGTACTAATTTTGAAAAAAAAATACTCCTTTGTGAAAAAGGATGTACAATTTTTTTCAAAAAGTTCCTCTTTTTAAAATAGAGACCTTTATTAAAAATTATCTTTTCCAAAATAAGTACATTTTTCAAAAAAAAAAATCCCCTTTTTAAAAAAATTATGTTTTCAAAAAAGTACCTTTTATCAAAAAAAAAGTACCCTTTTTAAAACAATTATTTTTTTTCAAAAAAAGTACGCCTTTTCAATAAAGTACAATTTTTTTAAAAAAATATATTTTGCATTTCATTTTGAATTGTCAGGTTTGAGATCATAATTAAATGTATACTATTACAAATAGAAAACACTAATTATTAATAAATGTAAGAGAAGATGAAAAAAATTCTTATGGGGATCAGGTACCATGCAATGTAAATGTCGGATTCCCAATTCGTTTCCAGTAATGGTAACATTAGCAGTTGGACTGGCAGCCCTGCCAAATAAAAAGCTTTAAGATTTAATAACTCATGTTGTTCGGGTAATCAATTAACATCATCGATTTTCTGTGGTTGGTTGATGATATAGAATATGTTGCGTTAGTGTACATGTCGGATTCCCAATTCGTTCCTAGTAATGGTAACATTAGCAGTTGGACTGGCAGCCCTGCCAAATAAAAAGCTTTAAGATTTAAAGCTGTTGTCCAAACTTCTAAGAAAAGACGAAAATAACTCATGTTGTTCGGGTAATCAATTAACATCATCGATTTTCTGTGGTTGGTTGATGATATATATATACCTGATCAAAAACTTGAGTTTATTGTGGGTAGTGGATTAGAATGAAGCTGAAGATGACCTATTCGCATAGGTCGACCACAAGACTTTTTTATCCTCTCTTACATTTATTATTGATAGAGAAGTTTATTAATGATAGAGACGTTTATTTGTGATAGATAAGATTCAAAAATTCGATGTTTGAACCCATTTTTGGTGGGTAGGAGGGGCCATATATGTAAACGTTTTTCTTTCATAGTTTTCAAATAATAGTTATATATCGTTTGGAATTTTGACTTTTACTTTTAAAAGGGATGTAGGAAATAGTGCTGGTAAATTCGGTAACTTTTCAATACTCGATACTACTCAATGGTTTTAATTTAGATACTCGAAACCACTCGATACTTTTAACGGTTTTCAAATTTGAAATTCGTTTTTAATTTTTACAAAAATTATACTAAAATTTTCACTTTTAATGAAAATTCAAATTTTACAGTTTTCAAATATATAGTTAAAAACTTGTTTACAAACTTTTCAATGTTTTTTAAAGTTTTTCAACTTTTTAAACTTTGCACCAATGATTTTTTTTTCTTCTAGCAGAGTTTTATTTTAATGCTAATTATTTTAGCGGAGTCGCAATTTTATATAGTTTTTCTGTCCAAAATATAACTCTGGAAATATTGAGTTGTTACTTTTAAGTATCGAGCATACAAAAAAGAAGACAAATACTCGATACTCTATACCAACTACTCATTCTTGTACCAGCACTACTAGGAAATACAAATTTGTAATGTAATTAAATGAAAAAAAATATTTCTTTTATAAAAAAATATTTTTAAAATACCTTAAAAATAACTGTTAAAAACATTAGTTTTTACAAATTATGTAGTCGTTTTGTTTTATTGCTTGTTTTTATGTTTTATGCATTCATTTAAGGTTAGTTGTTTTTGATAGTTTCGATAGTAATTTTTACTACCATTGTAGTGGTTTTGCCAATAGTTAAAAATTACTACGTGGTTAGTAATTTTTATCACCTTTTTGATTACATTTGTAGTCATTTTAACTATAATTTTTAGTAATTTATACGTTCTTAATTTCCTGAGTGTAGGTGTTTTGTATGAAAGTTTTAACTTTATCTGGGTATTAATTGAACTTTAAGAGACCTTCTTCTAATTCTGAAAAAAAAATTGACATCGTCGGCGACTCATCTCATCTCCCTTTTAACCAATGCCCAATAGTTCTCCATTTTAACACAAATCAAATATTCAATATCGAAAATATTTAGACGTGATTAAAAAACAAAATTTTTTTTTTTGCTTAATTAAAAATTTACAAGAGTAAATGCGTTCACTATTTACCTATTTCGTGCGCAATCCTTAGTAACTGTAAAACTTTTTTCAGTGTGTGCTAGGGTTATAACTTCTGAATTTTTTTTTTCAAATATCAAATTTTTCCTATCCTAGCCGTATAGTTCATAAAAAAATATAAAGAAACGCTATATTATATTATATTTTTGCGATTTTAAAAAAAAGTTCCCTCATAAATTTGAATGAATTTTGACACAATTTTTTTGTTTAATTGAAAAAATTTTCTTATTTTCAAACAAAAAAAAGATTTTAGCGTTGTTTCGCGATATCGGCATCAAAATACACAGAACAAAGAGCACATTACGTAAAAAGTATTTTAAAATATGTTGTGCAGTAATTTTGTTCCACTAGTGCAACTTTAATGGTAAAAAAAAACATTAAAAGATGCTTTTTTAAAAAATTGCACATGACCCGAAAAACTGATTTTTACTTAATATAGTGTTTTTCATCACGTGGTGATATGTAAAAGTTTTGCATTTCTGCGCCCCGGTAGGATAGTTGGTGCGGGGGTCGTGGGTTCGATTCCCACCAGAGGCACTGGTCTGTTTTCGCTACAACGCGCCGAAGGCCATAGTAGCTAGTGCTCGGTTAGGGTAATAGTATATAATTTGTAATTATATGATTATTAATTAATAAAATAAAAAAAAAAAAAAAAGTTTTGCAAAAGAAGTTATAACCCTAATATATGTATACTTACTACACATGTTCTAATTATATTTTTGGTATTTTATATGTTACCATTTTATAAAATTTCAATTTTGTTTTTACATAAATTTCAATATTTTACGTGCATTAAAATATTTTTTTCCTTGAAAAATTCATATATTTTACATTTTTACCCACTACTAGTGACAGCTATTTGACTTTTGTACCCGGTCTATGAGTATAATATTAACCGTAGAAATATGTTTTACGGAGAGCAAGAATATATGCATAATGTACTACACTCAGGAAATTAAGAAGTTAGAATGACTAAAAATGACAATTAAAATAACTTAAAAATGTAGTCCAAAAGGCGATGACTGTATTTGTCATAATAATGACCAACCACGTAGTCATATTTAATTAGTGATAAAATAACTACAATGGCAGTAAAAACGACTATTGAAACGATCAAAGACAACTAACCTTAAATGAGTGTATAAACCATAAAAATGAGCAACAAAACAATAAAAACCATGAACATAAAACGACTACATAAATTGTAAAAACTACTGTTTTTAACAGTTATTTTTTAGGTATTTTAAAAATGTTTTTTAACAAAAAAAATATTTGTTTCTTTTAATTAAAATAAAAATTTATATTTCTTATATCCCATTTAACCCTTTCGCGGACACGTCGGCATAAGCCGACACTACGAATGGCTTAAATTGGACACGTCGGTATATGCCGACATAGAAAAAAAAACGTATATAAACACGTCTGACATAGGCGACGTCAACTGCATTGGTTTTATATGTAGTAGCATATTGTGTGCCACTGCAGAAGCAATCAGATTTAAGTTAGTGCCCCAATTCGATTTTTTTTTGATTTTTTTTTTTTGTTTAACTATAACGGAAATTTTCGTGAGTGAAATTCCGAACTCAATTATCTGTTTTATAAGCCAAATAAATGCATGTGTCATTCTGCTAACATTTCCTAATTTTCGTGTGTCCGCGAAAATTAGGAAATGTCAAAGTTCCAAACGGTACTCCAGTTATGAGATTTTTTGCATTTTTATTGAACATATCACTAATAACAAATATAAACTAAATGAGAATTTTTAAAACTCGACATAATCATCTTTTTTTAAAAACTAACAAAAATTAACTGTTTACTGCAAAATTACTGTTTTGGTAGTTGTTTTAGTTTAGGTTAGGTTAGGTTAGGTTAGGTTAGGTTAGGTTAGGTTAGGTTAGGTTAGGTTAGGTTAGGTTAGGTTAGGTTAGTTAGGTTAGGTTAGGTTAGGTTAGGTTAGGTTAGGTTAGGTTAGGTTAGGTTAGGTTAGGTTAGGTTAGGTTAGGTTTAGGTTAGGTTAGGTTAGGGTTAGGTTAGGTTAGGTTAGGTTAGGTTAGGTTAGGTTAGGTTAGGTTAGGTTAAGGTTAGGTTAGGTTAGGTTAGGTTAGGTTAGGTTAGGTTAGGTTAGGTTAGGTTAGGTTTTTAGGTTAGGTTAGGTTAGGTTAGGGTAGGTTAGGTTAGGTTAGGTTAGGTTAGGTTAGGTTAGGTTAGGTTAGGTTAGGTTAGGTTAGGTTAGGTTAGGTTAGGTTAGGTTAGGTTAGGTTAGGTTAGGTTAGGTTAGGTTAGGTTAGGTTAGGTCGAAACAGAGGATTCGGAGAAGGGAAAATACTTCCCTAATCCGACTCAAGTCCCTGAGGACTTACACTTAAGCCAGAATGTCGGCTTGTTGTGCGCTCTAAACAATCGGTCCTATGTCACCTTTCGAGAACCGATTGTTTAGAGCGCACAATAACTGTTACTGAAGTGCAGTATTTTTGGTTAGTTATTTTTTTTTAAGACTGACTAAATAAGTCGTTTTTTATGTTGTCATAGAAAAATTACTACAACAGCAGTTAAAACAATTACTACTATTTACTACCCAAATGTACTAAATGTATTTACTGTAAGAATATTCTGAGTGTATACAGGTAAACTAAAACGCATTACTTAAATGTCAACATTTGAAATTGAAATATTACAATGACTATGTAAAATAACATAATACCAAGCAGTATTCATTTAACAAGAACGTGAATAACAAAGTCATAGCAAAATAATGAAAAAGATTGCACTTTTTTAAAAAAAAACGTCCAAAATCTAATACAAGCTCTTAAAGACACATTAACTAAAATTAAGCATTTTCCCTCTTTTATATTAAAGTTAAAACAAGGGTACATGCATTTAAAAAGAAGACCAATGTATTTAACTTAAAAATAACTAAAAATGTAGATATTGTTTACTATTGAAAACAACAAACAAATATGTACAGTAAAAATTACTTAGAATGTAAAAAAAATTGACAAATTTCTATTACAAAAATTTGGAAACAACGAACGAAATAGGTTAAATCTTGTACAATTCACATTTACAGTTACTACATGACAGTTGTTTATGAAGAAAGTTATTGTACTTTTGCAACAGTTGTTTCAAGTAGTTGTTTTAGTATTTAAAAAAACAACTACCAAAATAGTAATTTTCGATTTCAATTAAATTTTTGCATTCAGAAACTTTATGGATCCACTTAAAGATTGACGTTTTAGTTTTTAAAATGTCAAAAGCTGAAAGCGTGTAAGTCTGCATTTTGTATTTTGCAAATATGCATCTTTTATTTAAAATCCAAATAGAATCCAAAATTGAAAAATGTGCATTTTAACAAGAAATTGCAAAAAAAAAATGCATTTCTTTTTAACGCTGAAAAAAAAACTTAATTCCGCGTTAGAAAAATGTTGAGGAGCATACCATTCCAGTGCAATTTAATTGGTGATAATTCGATGAATATTATATAACATACGAATAATCTAATTTTTCAAAAAAAAACTAAATCGCCTAGAAAACCGTTAATTTTTCGAAATTTGAAAAACTAAAAACACCAATCTTTAAGTTGCTTCACAGAATTTCTAAATGAAAAATTTAATTGAAATCGGAAAACTGAAGTTTACAAAATGCCCTTTTTCAGCCGGTCTTCGGTGGAACGGCCGATATAAATTATAAATGAATATAGATTTTTAATAAAATTAATCAAGTTAATAAAATTTTTCAGTAAATTAATGAATTTACAAAATAAACGAAAATGTTAATCAATGTTTTTTTGCATTAGTTTTATGAAATTTCACTGAAACTCCTCCGTTGAAACTTTTTATTAAACTAATGCAATTATTTATAAAATTCAATGAAAAATTTTTTTTACTTGTAATATGACATAAACACTAAGAACGGTTTACGAATACACTCAAAAAAATTTTGCTGAGTCAGCAAAATATTAGTCAGGAGGGTGCTAGCAAAAAAATTGCAAATGTCAGCAAAATATTTTGCTGAAATTCAGCGAGCTGATCTTTAGCAACAAAATTAGTAGATTCAGCAAAAGTTTTGCTAACACTTAGTAGATTAGAAATAAAAAAGCGTTGGTAACAATTAATAAATTTTTTGCTAAATTTTAGTAGACTGAATTTAATTTAGTTAATATATTTCAGCAAATATATTAATTTAGTTAATATATTTGCTGAAAATCATAAAACATATTTTTGTGATTCTTTTAAAAATAATTTACAATAATTACGAAATATAAAAATTTTCATTTTCCCACAATGACGACATGAATTAATTTAATATCTGAAAATATATAGAAATAAATATATATAAAATAACAAAAATTTTCTTTCAACTACTTACATCAATCGTTGTGTAAATGATGCTTTCTTTTAAAGAACGCAACTGCCGAAGATAATTATAGAAACGAAACGAAAAAATAAACAAAAACAAACGAAACGAAAAAAACAACCCTTTTTTTTGCAATAAGAAAAAAGGAACCATACAAATCTACCTAAGATGTGTGTCTCTGTCTTTCGCTTTACTCTGTCTACATGTCTGTATATGTTTGTTTGCAATTTGACCACACTAGATTATTAATCTATTAACATTTATTATAGAAATACATATTAAATTTAAATATTTTCTTTTGTCTTTTATTTTATTAATAGACAATTATTTTCAAAAGCCGGTGACAACGCAAAATTTAAGTTGTTTTAATCCTCAATTTTGTTTTATGTATGAAAAAGAGATACAAAAGGTTCCATGGTTGATTTTTTTATATGTCTTATTAGAGTTGTACTTTTTTGTATCATTTTCCTCTTCTCTACTACATCTTGACATGCCGCGACATCTGCTTCATTGTGCGTATATCTTTCAATCTGGTTGTCGTCCACACTATTAATGTGCTTATCAGCACAATTTTTTTTAGCAAAATTAATTAGTAAAACATTAGTATATTAGTAAAGCATTAGTATAAAACAGTTAAGTGCTGAATAAGTATAACAAAAATTTTAGCTGAAAACAAGATTTTAGCAAACAAATTTGCTAAAAAATAGTATACCTGATTTACAAGACGTTTTACTAACTTTTCTACTAACTTATTTTTTTGAGTGTACTATATGTGTGCAACTCTGTGTTTTTAATTAATTTCGGCTAGCAACGCTAAAAAAATCACAAAGTCAGGGGACAGATTCTCTAAGAAAAACGATATCGTTTCGTTCAAAACGATACCTAATTTGCTATTATTTTGACGATGTCACAAACGAAAACGTTGTGCTAAACGATAAAAAATTTTGTTTTTTAACAAAATTGTTAACATTATTTAAAAATTTTATGTAATGTGGTTGTAATTTAATTTTCAAAAGTGGACAATAATCGTCGATCGTCCTACAGAATTTCTAGCCAAGTATATAAATAAATGATTATGTAAACGAGGAAGGTTAAAAATGTTAATTACCTGTAATCAAGTAGATTAATGTCGTAGTCAAAGCTTCCTATTACGTTATGCACTAAAATATAAAGAAGAAAAAACTAAATATGTTTTTACCAAATTGAAACATACGAAAGTAACTTACTGGGGGAATAATAACCAAGTGCAACGACATAAGTATCTAGTTAGTTTTACAAAATTTCTTGTAAAATATATGAACTTTTTTGGAAAGTTTTTACTAGACTTATATATATTTAACAAAATTTTGTAAATATTTTACTAGAACTTTGTAAAACTAACTTGAAGCTTATGTAGTTGAATAATTACTAAGCACTTCAATAATATTCCTCCAGTTATTTTCTGCGTGTATGGAAATGCCCATATGCCATATAAAAAATCTATTTTCGGTAGAAAATATAAATGATTACAAACTAATCTCTTTTTGTTGAATTAACTCTATGGGGAATGAGGAGTCAATTGACCTAAAAGTGACTAGTTAAAAAGGACTTATCACAGGACTGGTATAATTTAATACAGAAGCGGGTTAAGCAGTGTCAATTGTCCTAAAATTACCAATCCTGTGACTGGTAAAGGGAGGACATACCACTTAACCAGAATGCTTATTAACAAGAAAAACCCAGTTGGCCAGAATTTTCCCTGCGGGAAACGAAGAGTCGATTGATCCAAAGTGACAAATTTGTGATATATGATTTGGGGGCACGTCACGAAACTGGTGAAACCAAAATTGTGGTGCACCAAAAAGTGTTAATTTTGGTGAAATGACCAATCACGTGACTATAGTTATGGTGAAAAAACATTCACTGGTTGCTACCAGATATATCATGTAACTGGAGAAAAACTAACATAACATCAAAGTGTACTGAAGCAACTAGGGGCCGTTGCAGTTGAAGTTATAACTGGTCATTAAACTGGTTCAAAACCATTAGCAGTGGATGAAAACATGGCAATTAGTGCCAATGGATTCTGTCACTTGACAGCTACACAGCAGACATAAAACTGAAGGAATTTTATCTGTACCGACTATGTGACAGTAGAAATGAAGACGTAACACTCCACTGGTTTAAAAGAACTGAACACGGAACGGTGACCAGGGTTGCCAGACGTCGCGATCTTAAACTTAGTTTTTTGTTGGGTATAGACAAAATTAGCTAATTATAAAATTGATTTTTGTTTGAAAGGGGGGTAAGACACACTGTTTTGGAAAAGTGCAGTGTTCGGTTCCGGACGGGCTATTTAGCAACTCGTGCATAATATGATATACGCTGAATAAAAAGTGACAGGTCACTTGCTAATTACTTTTCGCATGCCCGGCGACATGTACCCCTTAGACCAGTGCTGTGGTACGTCTCAAAACTGCCCCTATTACAGAACACATTGCGCTTAATATGTGACTTGTTTTCCTTCAACAATTTTTCTCCAGTTCTTCGATACGTCCACCTACACCAGTCACGAGATAATTTTTTAACCACTGGTTCTATTGCATGTCACATAAATCCTAAAATGGTCATACTTTGACACTACCTACTTCTAACTTGATTCGTAGCATATTCATTTCAATCGGTACAGTGATAGGTTGCCTTGGTCAAGTTATTCGCCACGTCACACAGTGAAATTGTCACCTCCTATGACAAGCCCATGTGAAAAGTACCGGTCACTTTCATATAACAGAAGCGAAACTTGGACTGGTTCATACACAAAAAAGTTCTAGTCACGTGACCATACCAATGACTGGTCCATTTCCCGCAGGGTTACCCATTAGAAGCTGTTTAGTTTTCGTTTATTTTATACGACATGTGCCTTTTGCGACAGTCTTGTGGTATGCCCATCTTTGGTTAGTCCTGTGGTATGCCACTATGTGGTTTAAAGCAGGACAAATGACCCCCTCCTATGACAAGCCAAAGTCAAAGTTGCCAGTTGTTTACATAGGGTAGGATTTTTGAAGAGGACCGGTCTCTGGCACGAAGCGACCGATCCTGTGGCACACGCAGAACCGGTCCCATTCCCCATAGGTAAGGGACTGAGCAATTGTTTAATTAAGGGACTGCGAGATTGTATGAGAATACATAGAAGCTGCCATATTTAGCTAAATTCCACTTTCGTAAAGTTCCATCTCTATTAATTTGCTTAATTTGTAATCGAAACTCATCGTACCCAACTTAACCAAATTAAAAACATTTCAAACAAGCAAAATAATTTTAAAAAATAACAAATAAAAAGATAAAGTAGTTAATAAAAACAAAAAAACATAGAACTTATTCGCAAATCTGGGGAAAATTTTGAAATTCAAATAAGTGTAATATGGGCGCTCTTAAATACAAAGAAAAGTTAACAAAAACGTTAAACCAAATTTACAAACGGTAAGTCAATTGTGGTTGTAGCTTAAAGCTGACTTACGATTTGTAAATTTGATTAAAAATTTGGTTTAAGCTTCCTTAAAATTTAAGAACAACCATATTTAACTTATTTGAATTTGAAAACTTTCGCCAGATTTGCGAATTAATTTAATGTTTTTTTTTTTGTTTTTAAATAATTTCATATTTTTTTATTTATAATTTATTAAATTTCTTTTGCTTGATTGAAATGTTTTTAATTTGGTTAAGTTGGGTACGATGAGTTTCGATTACAAATTAACCAAATTAATAGAGATGGAACTTTACTTAATTTGACTTAAGCTAAATATGGGTGCTTCATATTTTCATACAATCGGACATTCCCTAAATTAAACTTTGCTTAATATAGTTGGGCCTTTAGTCTGCGAAGTAAATTGATTTTAAGTGTTCAGTAAAATTTGCTAAAAATTTATTTTTTACCTACAACATGGATGAGGGCAATAAGCTTTTTATTAAACGCGACTTAGTTTATGATAATAATAAGGTTGCGTGTTAAAATTAATTCTTGGGTGATAAAATAGATGATTTCAAACAAAGCTAATTTGTTTACGTTCCTTATTTTACAAAATAAATAAATTTTAAGTTTTTAACGCAATTTCATAAAAAAAAATAAATTTTTTTAGCAATATAGGCAACATTTTCTACGTGCATTATAGTTTATGAAAAAAACTATTTCACATTTTTAACCCTTTCACTACCCTTGTACACTACAGTGTACACATCTTTGACAAATAATTAAAATATGACCGAATAAAATATTTACTAATTTTTGTGTACAAATATGTTTATTGGGATGTTATCTAAGCTATAAATTTTTTTTTGGGGAGGAAAAATACATATGGGTTGTTTCTATTCGCGATATTTCATGCCAATATTTGCTATTTTAGGATTTTGAGAGTTTTATCATTTGGGAGCTTTAATAACTTCGCTAGAATAATTTCTAGGTACTTCAAATAATTTTTTTATTAAAGCAGATACTTCAACGATCATTTTAGTTTTTATTTGAAAAAAATTGAGCGATCGGTTGGGTCTCGGCAATAGTTAAAAGTTGTGTACACTGTAGTGTTACATTGGTAGTCAACGGTTGTTACTCAATATGTTAAGCATGGCTTCATTTTTTGCATGGAGTTTAAAAAGTCGTTTGTGTTAAAGTACCTGGTACTTGTGTTATTTTTTTGAGAATTCCGCGGTTGCATTTTTTAGTAAAAAGGCATTATTACACACTAAAACAGATGCGAAGGTGCCTCCACGGAAATTAGTAATGAAGTAGTAAAAGCAATGGGATTTGGAGCAGCGGTTGTTATACATCTTATCAATAGAATCCCAAAGGACACGATAGGACATAAGTTGTTCTTTGATAATTTTTTCAACTCGTATCAGATTTTACACTTCCTCAATGCCAAAAACATACAGACTGCTAGAATCAATAGATTTAATGCTCCACCATTACCAAGCGATAAGGAGTTAAAACAAAAAGGACGTGGTTCATCAGATCAACTGATTTGTAAAGAAAACGTAGTTATTATCACTAAATGGTACGATAATAAACCAGTCCATATGGCTTCGAATTTTATTGGCAAAGGTGTTGTTGATGAAGCAAGACGTTTTGACAAAACATCAAAAACATACCTAAAAATTCCAAGACCTTCTTGATCAACTTGTGGCATACTATCGTATCTTTCTTAAATCCAAAAAATGGACGCTTCGCCTAATGATGCATTTTTTCGATATTGCCATAACGGCTTCATGGCTCGAATACCGAAAAGATGCAGCCATGGCAGGTGTTCAATCCAAAGACGAAATTGATCTCATGAACTTTAGAATGCAGGTGTGCAATACATTGGTTTTACTAGAAAACCCCTCTGTCAGAAGAGTTGGTCGTCCATCAAATAATCCGTTTTCCGAAGTCAATCAGGATGACAAGAGACGTTTTACGGCTCCTGTAAGAGACATTCGCTTGGATGGAGTTGGTCACTTTCCCATGTTTCATAATTCTACAGCACCAGGACATTGCAAACTTCCAAGTTGCACAAAAAGAACGTACATTCAATGCGTAAAATGTAAAGCACACTTATGTATACAACGTAACAACAACTGTTTCCTCACTTATCACTCACCATAAATTTTGTATTTATATTTTTTTTTAACTTTTCGTGAATTAAAATATTCTTTTTTTAATAAATATTTGTAAAAAAATAATAATTTGCGTTTTTTTTATTTTCAAGTTGCATATTGAACAGTAAGTATCAAGTACTATAGAGTAATAGAGCTCTGCAACCGTTGACTACCAATGTACACTGTAGTGTACAAGTTATTTCGGTATAAAGGGGAAGGGGTAAAATTTTTTCTTTAACTTTTTTAGGATATTTTTAGGGTCCCAAAAATAAATCATAAGTCAAAAAAATTATTTTGCCACACACAAAAAGTCGGTAGTGAAAGGGTTAATATAATTTCATATATGTACATTAGGTCGGGTCTATTTAAAAATCGCTCAACGTACAAGGAAAATCGTATTCTCGGGATCAAAAAACGGAACTTTGCCAAAAGAACCATACCTCTAAAACGAATTCTGATGACCCGACTTTTGATTTTAAAAAATCCCACTTTAACCCATTTAGAGTGCCCCAATCGAATCCAACCCAATCGAATATAATTTATACATTCATCTGCTAGAGCGTCTTCTGGAGAAGAAATAGAGACCCTAATCTTGGAAAGACTCCTCCTACTTTCTGAAATATCTCTATCCCAAGATTTGTACATTTTGCTATAAAAACACGGCTAAAAGTCCTCTTTCAACTTAAATTTTAACCCCTAAACGGTCACCTAGAATGATGATTTATGCATTAATCTACTAACGCTTCTCCCGGAGAAGAAGTAGCTCCCATAATCTTGGAGAGATTCCTCCTACTTTATGAAATATCAAAGTGGGCTTTTCCAAAATTTGGCCAAAGTCAAAAGTCGGGACATCAGAATTCGTTTTAGAGGTATGGTTTCTTCGGCAAAGTTTCTTATTTTGATCCCTAGAATACGATTTTCCTTGTACGTTGAGCGATTTTTTGCGTCCCTACAAATCGACCCGCCCTAATGTACATACATTTATAATGTTTTTCTCTGCCTGCATGCGGAGTTTACACAAATTTTTGTTCCTCTTTTTAAATGTAACGGTAATTTTGGTAGAAAACATTAAACAGGTGGCATCCCATTTTATTGGGATAAAGCAAATACAACAACCGGGTTGTATTTGGTTTTTGGTGAGACAAAAATTTCTTCAATTCCGTCATCGAATTACTATCGATAATATATCCAAGAACTGAATATATCGAAATTGTCATCGTAATTAACACTGTTGCCTATTTGTTTAGTTGAAATTCCCATTTTGTAAGCTAAAATCTCCTTTTTGTCTCCATTTTATAAAGTTTTATATGAATTAACAATTTAAAAATTTTTAAATTTTGTTAAGCAAACGGCATTTTAGATTTTTTCTTTTACTAACAAGTTTTAAAAGTTCACAATATTCAGCTAAATATTACAAATCCTTTTCGGAAACTATAAATATTATAATTATATAACAAAAACTAACATTATACGCAAAAAAATAATGACAAAATCCAATATTTTATGAAACCCAAAAAAGTATGGCCCAACCACGGTTTATTTATAAAGGTTAACCGATTGTAGGGTATTTGGTAGTCATAACAAACTTTTTTACAACTTTCAGTACAATAATATTTACGAAAATATAAAAGAGAATAAAAACATTTTGTTCGGCATAAATGATTTGAATTCACACTAAATTTTGAAAGTTCTAAAGCGTTTTAAAATTTGTTAATATTTTTTTTTTTTTTGTTATTGCTAAAACTGTACTGGAATTTAAATTTAAGTATCAATATCACTTCGTCATTGCGGTTTTAAGGGCTTCAAACGTGATTTATTAATTGAATTAGTGTAGTGAACTTTTATGTCGTTTATGCCGACGTTTCTTAATTTTAAAATGTTATTGTTTTGATAAACGTCACAAACGACAGTTATTAGACCATACACCGAACTGAAATCCCCAATTTGTGTCCAAATCCCTAACTTTGGCAACACTGCACTTAGTTTTGACGTTTCCTTTGAAAATTTTCTTGTTGACATTTCATTAAATTAATCGATTGTGATTACCACATTCGATAAAAAGTAGATAAATTTATTTTTTCAGTAGAATTAATAAAAAATATAACCCAAAAAAATGCATTAATAATTGATTTATCTGTGATAGCAGTGAGTGAGGTGTATATTTGAATCAACCACAGATCTAAAAACATCACTACAATGGCAATGCTTACCCGTTTAACTAGCAGTGGAGCTACGACTGCTGCTGTAGCAGCACCAGGTTCACCCAAAGCATTGCAACGTTTTCAAAATTGTATAGCGTTTCTATGGCCAACTTTGCAAAGTGGTAGCGGTGGTGGGGTACAAAGAAAATCTACACAAATCGATGCGATTGATTGTTTTACTAATGAGCTGGTCGAACGGAAGAGTAAGAAGTGGGAAGAGTTAAGGGAGAATTTAATAAAGAAAAATGAAACCAAAACATTTGCGGCAAATCAACAATGTCAAAAAAAGTCAACGACAGTAGCTGCGACCACTTCTACTAATACAACTACCAGCTTTAGCCAAAGTTTGGGTTTAATGTCCAAAGCGGTTATAAATGATATACATGCTTTACGTTCCCCCGAGTTAGGTCTAGATATACGTTCTTTGTCACAAGCTCAACTTGATAATTTGCTCATGTCCACTTTGGAAATTAAAAATAAATTGGATTTTTTATACTTGGTACGCCAATGCATACGCTGGCAACAATTGCCTTCCAATGAAGTATTGATATCGTGTCTCAAGTATCTATCCAGTTTGTCACGCATTCAGCAAATTGAATCCTTTGCTGAGATATGCAAAAAACAAAGTCATCCTTTATCAAAAATCTATGCTGACTTGGCACCATTTAAGGCAATGGCTTTATGGCGTAGTGGGGGTGCTGATAATGCTTTAATGACTCTGCATCGTGGCTATGAGTCAGGCACTGTCACAGATGATGGCAAACGTATGATGAGAGCAGCTTTTCGTACTATAGCTGAGGAGACATTGGCCCAGAAGAGTGCAGCAGTTTTAGTTTCTTTAATGGAGGTGGCTAGATCAATATATGATACTCATAAGGACATTTTTGTTGTGGCCTGTGTGTGGAAACAATGTTTTGTTAGTGATTGGTTTTGTGATCAAAAATCTGCCACAGATCTATTTGAACATTATACGGAATTACAACAACTGGTAGCGAAAAGGTAAATAAATTTAAAATTTAATTATTTTTAGTGTTTTTTAAGGCGGATATACTAACCACTATACTATCGAGAACATACCCAGCAAGAACAGTGACGGTCATATGACCGGTCAAATGACCGACACTGCTGATGGAAATATCCATCAATGCGTAGAACAAAGTTTCTATCATTTTCTTAAGGGTAATATGAAAAAAGTGATGGAAACTTTGTGTACGTGTGATTTTGCATCTCCCTCTAATTTATAAATTCATAAGTTAGAGGAAGATGCAAGATTTGCATGTGTTAGTTTCGGTCATCCATTTCTTGTAGGGTAGCTTAGCCATAAATATCCTAAGGCTGAAACATAATTGACTTAAGTCAGGTGTTGTTATGAAATGAAAATTTTAAAATACAATTATATAAATCTAAACAAATAATAATTTTCGTTTCATACCAATACCTGAATTAAGTCACTTAAGCCAATTCTGATTTAAAAAATAATAGTGTTTATAATTTTTAGAGAAAAACGTTTACTCTTCTTCTTTACCTCAACCTTTCTAAATTTTCGTTTACTTCATAAGATATTGTAGCCTATTATATCTTTAATGAAAGCTTGTGCAATTTTCTAAAAATTCTATATAAGTACTTAAATAGTACTTATATAGAATTTTTCTTAATATTGGTCTTTTTATCCAAAAAAAACTAGAGTGCAAAAAGGTAATATTTAAAATTGGGCAATAGGCTAATTTATGGCTACATGTATACCCTGTTGTAATGATATTTTAAATAGTTTACACATTAACACATTGAACATTTTCTTGATCAGAGGCGTACTTTTTGAAATAATTAAAAAAAACTATTCCAATTTTAATACTTTTTTTTCATTTCCACAAAAAGTACTATTTAGGGTAAAAAAAATATAAAAATTGAAACCAAAAATACAAAATATTTTCTTCTTTTAGAGCCAGTTCATTATGTTCCTCATTCCTTAGTCGTAATAATGTGGATGCGGTACATCGTTTAATAGAAGTATTTTTACAAAACAAGCAACGTGAAGCTTGTTCCAATTGTCTCAGCTTATTATTTAACTATCAATGTAAAAAGATACATCAAATTTATAAAAGTGAACAGTTTTTAATATTTTATTTTTCATTTTAGATCATCGTAATGATTTACGTGCTTGCGCTGAAATTATAAAGTCCTGCAGTGAATTGGAAATGCCCTTAAATGAAGTACAAAATGAACAGTTCCTGAGTTTGTTTCTCAATCAAAATGATAATAAGGATTCAGGTCCACTTATGCGTAAACCTGTTCAAAAATCACAAAAAGAATTTCAATATAAGTTTTAAGAAAATTTGTTCCATTAACATTTCATGGATTATTTTAATATCTAGATGGCACCACCTTTTTTCTTTGATATGAGCACTGTTCCAAAAAAAAAAAATATATACATATATGTTAAAGGAAACTAATGAAGGAATAATAAGATTAACATCTTAATCAAATTTACCATAAAGTTTACAGATTAAGATTAATTTGAAAAAGTTTTAAGATAAAAATTTTTCTTTTATCTCAAACGCTAAATAAGATAAATTGAATTGTTTGTACTTAATTTCAAAAATTCCTCGTTTTAAGCCTATATGACATCTGATGTTGTCAAGCAATTTTATAAGGAATTTTCTATAAAAAAAAATTTCAGAAATAAAACGGAACGTAAGAGAATTAAATATGTTTTATAGAATTAACCGGGTAAAGTTGCTCAAAAAAAATGCGGTTATCATATAGGTCTTAACGTTTGTTAAAACTTTTCAAATCTTTCTTGTGTTACGAACAATATTAAACCCTTAACAATCATTTATTGCATGCATGCACAATTTGTTGTATATCGTTACTTTATCCTAGTAAATAGAATTATATCGACATCTAAGCAATGTTTTATCCCATAAAAAAATGTTTAATAAAAAAAAATCAAAACTCGAAATGTTTATCTATAACAAAAGCGCTTAAGTCGTTTTAGGAATTTTAATTCCGATTGTTTTTAATTTAAAATAGATTAAAAGATGTAAATCAATAATCCTGCTTCAACTTCATTTTACCTTTTTATACATTTTTTTAATCTAGATTTTTCACTAAATATGTAAATCGATAGTTTTCATCCAGAGCTTTGCTGAATTCATTCAATTTGGGAATGAATTCTCTAAAAATTAATTAAATGTTTTAATTCTTTAATAAGAATATACTAAGTATAAACTCCTGTGAATGAATTCAAATTTAGAGAATGAATTCCACTATTAAAACATAAAAATTAAGAAATTCATTCAAATTTATTTAATTCAACTTTTGGTCTGGGGGTTTATACCCTTGGAATGGAATCCTTAGGAACTCATTCCATTTTCGTTTAATTCCCTTAAGGAATTAACTTTCCTTGTTTAATTCCCTAATGACTTAACTTTTTGGTTTAAGTCCCTAGGGACTTAACATTTTCTTTAATTCCCTAAGGACTTAAATTTTTTAGTTTAAGTTCCTAAGGGTCTTGAATTTTTTGTTTAATTCCCTGAAATAAGCTTTTCACTTAATGCCCATAAACGTGAGACTATAAAAGGAAAACAATATATTCCTAGTTACATTAGGAATGGTCGGAAAATAAAAATTGTCCAGGAAGGAAAAACATGATCTTTAAATACAAAAATAATTTTTGTATCATAAATCGGGGATAGGTTTTAAAATGTATAATTTTTTATGCATTTATTCCATTATTTATATTTTGTTCAATAACCAATTTTTAAAATTGTTTGAGTTTTTTTGTTACAAAACCGTTATTTTGAAAACATTAATTACAAAATATTAAAATATAGATCCGGTTTTATTGTATTTAATTAAAAAAACTGCGTTTTTGTTACTTATTATTTTTATATTATTAGGCCCTGAATGTAGTTCCTTCAGGGAATTATACAAAAAAGTTAAGTCTTTAGGAAATGAAACGAAAGCATTAAGTCCATAGGGACTTAAAGCAAAAGTTAAGTCCTCAGGGAATTAAACAAAAAAAGTTAAGTCCCTAGAGATTTAAACTGCGTTTTTGTTACATATTATTTTTATATTATTAGGCCCTGCATGCAGTTCCTTCAGGGAATTATACAAAAAAGTTAAGTCTTTAGGAAATGAAACGAAAGCATTAAGTCTATAGGGACTTAAAGCAAAAAGTTAAGTCCTCAGGGAATTAAACAAAAAAAAAGTTAAGTCCTCAGGGAATTAAACAAAAAAAAAGTTAAGTCCCTAGAGACTTAAACCAAAAAGTTAAAACCCTAAGGGAATTAAACGAAAATGGAATGAATCCCTAAGGAATTCAATCCCTAGGGAATGAAACTACACTACACGAATTTTTGGTGAATTAATATATTAAAATTGCAGTTATAACCTTTTTATTTTCGTAAACGCGTAAAATTTTGTGGGAAGGTGTATTTTCAATTTTGAATTTTTTGTTAGTTACTGCCTTTTGGATTTTAGGTGAAAATATGTAAATACGAATGAAAGAAAAGAGTGAACGGCCTAATCCGAGAAAAAAAATTATAATGAATTAAGTAAAATTTGAATCTTGCAATAAAATTTAAATTTAGAATATTTAGATACTGGAAAATTTTGCTTAATTTCTGGAATCGAACCTTTTGGTGTTAAATTTTTTTATAGTAATTATAATCAAAGTTTAGTAACGTCGTGATGCTTGTTAGGAAAAGAACCTAGCCACGTATTTGATTACTAAACAGATAAGAATGCAGCAAAATTGATGATTAATAAGTTTTTTTTTGTTAAAGCTCTGCCTATTCCGGAGGCTCTAGCTTTTCTAAAACTTCGGGTTCTGATGAGATCTTTAGCGAGATCGAAATAGTAGTATCAACCTAGTTAATATGTTTGACTTGCTTTATTTTTGTAAATTATACGGAGGTTGAATGCTCGTTATAAATTAAAAAATAACATTAAAATAATCTCGATATATATAATATCAAAAATCTATTCAACCTATAACAAATGTCTGTAATTGTTAAGGATATTTTTAAAATACCTTTAGAAATTGCTACAAACGTGATATTTTAGGCATTGGTATCGGTGCCGAACATTTATGCTCCAAAGAAAACTACTTTATGAATATAATATTTAAATTAAAACCGTAACTGACACATTGCTTTATATTTTATACTAGCTTCATATTGAGCCCCAAAATACGTATTTTCGTTTTTTAAAAGTTTTCGATTTAAATTTTTTTATGAAATTTGAAAGAATGAAAAAGAAAATACATTTTTTGGGGTTCAGTGTGAATGTAGTTTTATAAAAAAAATCTTTTTAGAAATACGAGACAATTTAAGTAGTTTTTTTTATAAAAAAAATAAACTGAAATTAAACGTATTTTGATTTAATCAAATAATTATAAAAAAATCTTTTTAGAAAATACGAGACAATTTAAGTAGTTTTTTTTATAAAAAAAATAAACTGAAATTAAACGTATTTTGATTTAATCAAATAATTCGATTATTTGACCAAAATTGTTCGAGTTATGCGTTACTCGAAATTGATAATATTAGTTTACTCGAACAATTGTTTGATTAAAATTCATCGATTAATCGAGTAACGGTTAACTGATTGAATACCCTTTTACCTACATAATTCCCTGGGTGTTTTCTTTAAAATTTGCATAGAAATTTTTGCACTTTGTACAATTTTATATTATCATCTGTTGAATCATTTTTTTTTTTTTTTTCATCGAAAGCCTAGAGGTGATGAATATTCATGTTCCCGAACTTTACTGTACTAACCCAATATATCCCAAAAACGTTTTCTTACTTAACATTTTTTTACAAATGTCAAATTTTACCTATCCTAGTCGTAAAGTTAATGAAACTTTTTTTTAATTAATAAATAAACATTGCACGGTTTTTTGTTAAACAAAAAACAAATGATCTTGAACTTGAATAATCTTGTTCACATCATAATTTATGATAAAAGTAAAACACTTGTTAATGAAACTATATTAAGAAACACAATTTTACTTTTTCGCGGTTTTCAAAAAAGTTCCCGCCTAAACCTTTTTGAAGTTAGGAACAATTTGTTTGTTAAACTGAACCAAAAATTAATATTTTGCCAAAATTGGAAAGTAATTAGACTCTAACGATCGTATCGATCTAAAAGGACACAAACTTTGATGTGTTTCACAAATTTGATAAATAAAAAAATTAAAGCCTTGTTTTGCGCTATGGGCATCAAAATTCAGAAAACAACGAGTTTGATTTTGCTGTTCGGTTTTAACCGAAACCTCTGTTTTTATAGCCTGGAACCGACAAAAATAAGTCGGTTTTTAATAAATACTTAAATCAATTTTAAAAAAATAAAGTGATCACTGATTTTGAAGAATACTTTTGGTCCGAGCCCTTTAAATTTTTGGGGTGCGAAACTTCAAGTCAGGGTAAAAGTACTAGCCCAGTATAGTAAAACCTCCAAAGGGTTTGACGTTCTCAGGCCAAACTTTTTGTTTATGACCTTTTATATTTTTATACTTTCCACCATATGTGCTGAGCGCGACAAGGCGCGAAAACGCAATAGAGATCGCTCATCTTTACCTATATTGAGTGACATCTTCGCGAAAACTCTGGTATTGAAAATTAGCAAAATTGATCCAGCAGAATTATGAGTGAAAATGCGAAGGTATCTCTAAATTTTCCATACAAATTTGTATGAATCACTTATAAAGGTTGAAATAACCAAAATCGAACCATTTTTAATCGGTTTAAGTAGGCTATTATCTTCTCAAAATGGCTTCAGAGCGTAATCGAAAAAAACTTATTCTGAACGAATATAATAAAAATAAAAGTGTTTCCATACGTTTGATAGGAAAAAATGTTAAATATATTCCACGGTAAGAAAAGTTATTAAAATCTTTAATGAACAGTTGTCGATTGAAAGAAAGCGTGGAAGTGGTGGTGAACATGGCCAAAGTGATCTAAAAGCAGCGGAAAAGCTAAGAGAAGCTTTTAAAAAGGATCCTACCATTTCAACTCGAGCAGTCGCTAGTAAAATCAAGAAATCCCAAAATTTTGTTCAGAATGGACTTATCAAGTGTTATAAAGCTCAGGTATGTCCAGATAGGAATGCAAAAACAAAATTTATCAGCAAAAACACGCAGTCGACGTGTTTACGAAAAACAATAAAATATAATTGCGTTATAATAGATGAGGAAATATATTGGTTAGCAAACTTCCGGTACATTGCAGGACAAGAGTTTTAAACAGCATGAAAACAGAAAATGAAGTCAAAATTTCCAAAAAAAAAAGTACCTGGTTTGGCAAGCAATTTGTGCTTGTGGGAGAAAATCAAGTCCTTTCTTTACAACTGGTACAAAATTGGTGAAATTTATAGAGAAGAATGCTTAAAAAGCGGCTGTTAACATTGTAAGATCTCACACAACCGCTATTTTGGCCTGACCTAGCCAGTTTTGATTATGGAAGAGCCACAATTGAATGGTATAACAACAACAAAATCGACTTTGTACAAAAAGAAACCAATCCACCAAATTGTCCAGAACTACGTCAATATAAGAGTCAATTATTAAAGGAACTTTAAAGAAGAAAGGAATTACAATGTCAACTGTAGAAGAGTTCAAATCTAAATGGAATCTGGCAGCCAGAAAAGTGCATGAAAGTCTCATGCAAAAACTAATGGGACGAATTCGAAAAAAATTGCGATGTTTTGCTTACCAATGGTTAATTTTTTAATTTTTTTTTACATTTTGGTAGTTACTATAATAAAATAAAAATGTGCTTCGATTTTGGTTATTTCAACCTTTATGTGTGTATATCTTTAAAATATTAGTTAATTTTTTTTTCTAACATTACAAAAAAAAACCCCGAAAAATAGCGAAACTTCGGTTTTTCTAAATTTCAAAAATCGAAACCGCTTTTTTCAAATTTTTCGGTTTTTAGCAAACTCTGGAGCAGATTACGTAAAAACTAATTTTAAATATGTTGTGCAATAATTTTAGTCCAATAATGGCAACTTAAATGGTAAAAACGAGAAAAAATGGATTTTTATCCGGGAGGATTTTTATTGTTAATACAGTATTGCCCTCCCTCACGTGGTGATAGGTAAAAATTTTACCAAAAAAAAAAGTTATCTTTATAGAGATTTTTTTTATTTTATTTTCAAATGAAAATTTTTTGTTTAAATTAATATATTTTGAATTACCACATAAAATCTTAATTATTTGTAGGTTCTACTAATATATCGTTCTTATCATTTGTTGTTTAACAAATATACATATAAAATATCCCACTTAAAACTATTCTAAGGAGGTTTCAGCTTCTATCATCTGTTCCTCCTCCTGCTCCTCCTCTTGTAATGGTGGTGGTGGTGGTAGCTCTGGCGGCTGTTCCTCGTCATGTTTATTATTTTCTTCCCCAGGCTGTAAATATTCATACCCGGTACATTTTTCACAACGTACAATAAGATGACGCATACAAAAAGCCAATAAACACTGTTGACAGCGGGTTTTAGTCTTAGAACCATTGCGAGTCTTACAAGCTCTACAACGTTTACGACTATCATTTTCACGCGTCTGCAAAACAATACCATCTGGCACAAAGGCCTTTTCAGTCGGTATAGTACCCAATTTGGAGGCTTCTACAATTTTGGTAGTAGCCCCATTAAGTAAAGCATCAACATTTTCACCTAAAATTTCAGCAATTTGTATTTTTAAGGGCAGAGGAAGTTTCATATTTTGATGCATTCTTTGTTTAAGCTGCTGCTGGGTCAAATAAAGACCCAATTGTCGTTGAAAATCACGTTGTTCTATACCAGCATCACCATTTTCCGATAGTCTATATAAAGTCCAAGCATTAAATACCGAAAGATCGAGCATATAGTAAAAGTATTCCAAAGACCAACGCGTTTTTTGACATCTACCATAGCGTGAACCATAGTGTTGCATATTTAAATGAGCTTGTTGGTTGCTTCTTTGAACATTCTGATAAAGTTTTATCGAATCGACACGATTGGATAAACCATTGGTGACTAAAAATCCCGTAGAACTGGTAAATTGATCGACGTTCGTTACTAAAGTGCAATCGTTTTTCGTATACCACACCTGGGGCATACCGCCAGCTGTATAAAGTTCATGTGGAATCTCCTTAGCTATTGCAGGCAGAGCTCCCACCACTTGCAATTGGCTTTGTTTTAGTTTTTGTATTAATGCCATAGTAGTGAAGCGATCATTTAAACATAAACAGCGTCTAGTACCCTTAATATCACTTACCAATTGATAGATTTCCTCATCGAGTGGTTGTACATCATTTGCCACCAGAGCATTGCAAATGTATAAAGTTTTAGCATCGCACATGGTAATAAAACGTAAACCTTTTTGTGTTGGAAAGCTGGGCAATGTATGATTAAACTGATTCATTTGGCATTGTGATAGATCCAAAATATGTTCATCGATTACACAAAAACCACTCGGCGCATAATAGGATCTACAATTTATAACTAATTTCTCCCAAAATGTAGCAATTTCATCTAAATTTGTACAAGATTGTTCGGAACAACGTATACATTCGCTTAGAAACTCAAAACGTTTGTAGGACATAGTAGCTCGAAAAATGGCATTACCTAATTCCAAAGTCCATAGCTCTTCTACTGGTCCGGGTTGTGTGGAATTACGTAGAACGCCACATAATAAGTTTAAACCCAACCAGGCTCGTAATTCGGTTAAATCTGTTGATCTCTTTTGGTGGGCCTCTTTCTTTTTGGTAGCTTTAATTACCTCATTTGTACTTTTTACCACTTGATTAAGCATCGTAACATCTATTAACAAATGCCAAGCTTCCAAGGGATTGGTTACATTACTGGCTGGACCTTTGCCTACAGCTATGAATTCTGCTAAATCATCTGCTATGGGTGGTGCCAATGGTATCTTGCTCCATACCTGTCCATTAGCGCCCCTCAATTCTCCTTCCAGTTTAGCTCTTTTATTTTTACCACCCCCCTTTAATTCCAAATCATCATCATTGTACATGTAGGGTTTAACGAAATCATTTTCATGACACTGCCAGGGAAATTCTTTTAGTTCGATTTCGGCTTCATCTCCCTCCTGCAGTGGATCTTCGATACGTTCTTCATAGCTTATATTTGCATCACTTATGTTACCACCAAAACCGCCCATTACTTCCATAAATGTTTCGCCGGCCAATCGTTCTGCACCGGTATCTGATGTTGCTGCCTCTTCATCGTCACTGTCTCGCTGTGTCTTTATATTGGCCAATATAGTATGATCAATGGTAAAGCTCATTATTTATAGACAATTTATTAACTATTTTTCACAAAATGGTACGTTTTCGTCAATTTTTTACCCTAGGGTTAAAAATGCCAATACACATAATTATGACAGCTGTGTTAAACGGGTTAATGCTGTTGTATAGGAAAGCAAGCTTGCCAGATATTCCCAAACAAATTTCAAAATATTCCCAAAAAGTTCTTAATTTGAAAATAAGGTTGTAAATTCAACACTCACAAAACGTTTCCAAGTAATTGGGAGTATTTCCACTAATAAAGTTTTTTTTTACTTAAATTATTAAAAAATAGGTAGAAACAAGTAAAAACTTGCCAAAATGTTACTAGTTTATTAGTTGAAATGATCCTAATGACAACAATTTCATGTAAACTATATGACTTTTTTAGAACTTTACAAATATTTGTAAATATTTTACTAGAACTTTTTAAAACTAACTTGAAAGTAATGTAGTTGTATAATTACTAAGCACTTCGATAATATTCTCCGATTTTTTTTTTTTGCATGTATACAGCGAATTTTTGTGTGAATAGAGTTAAAATTCTTTATTTAATTTGCCAAAATTAACATTATACTATGTTTCTACTTACGTGTTTTGAGCAAAACATGTGTTTTGGTAAAAAATATCTTCATCCGCTAATTTAATGCAGACTTTATCTACTGACTACATTTCGTGACACCGAAAATCCTCAGAGGGGTAGAAGATTTACCCAAATTATAATTTTTGAAGGAAAAGATCAACACTTTAGCCGTATTTTTATTTATCCGATGAAAAGTAAAAACAAAATTTGAAGAATTGAACTAATTCAAATCGAAAAAAATATTTTTAACTGGTGTTTTGGTGGAAAAAAATTATGGGAAAACATGTACAAAACATGTTTTATTTCAAAACACGTTTTGTGGTAACGTAGTAATTCACTCATAATAAATGAGCAATTAAGTATAGAAAAAACAATACAATATAGAAAAATAATTCAAATCAAAAAAAAAAATATTTTTAACTAATAAGCAAGTCTACAGGCTAGAATCTCTAGCCATAATTACACTGTGTTGCTTTTGTTTATCAAATAAACAATAACACTTTCTGAATATAGCATTGGGACCATAAATCAGTCAAAATATTGGTTAATTTTTTTAAATTAACGAACATTGTGAATGTTATAGTTTTCAAATTTTGTTCTATGGCGAACTTCACTTACAAAATTAATAGTAGTGTCCGACCGAACAGTTCGGCCAAAAACCTATATTTTGTCGGTTTTTTTTATATATAGAGGCAATGATAAAAATTTTGGTATTAGAAAACATGTTTGTTGAGCCGATTTAGTTCGATTTTGTATATAAAATTTAAGAGAAAGGCCGAAGTTAGCTATAAGTTAAAAGTTCGGCCGCCGAACTATTTTCAATTTGGCCGAACTTTCTGAGGCCGAACAGTGAATTCATTGCTTAACAACAGACTTTTCTTCAAATTTGACACTCAAAATAGCATCTTATCAGCCCAATAAACATTTTTCCATCCGCCAAATTTGTCCATAATGCTTTAAAATACCGAATACAGACCAAATGCATTTTCTGGCCGAACTGTTCGGTCGGACACTATAATTAGTCTTTATTAAATATCCCGCTTAAAACCCCCATTCTCTCAAAATAAAATTTTTTCTCCCAAAAACTGAAAATAAAAAATCACACAAAGTCTGGCAAGTCTGCTGTAAGCAATTCACACATAGTTGAATTTTTTAAGGAGCAAAAAATGTTGCCAGACTTATAATTTTCTATTCTTTGGATCAGACCAAGATAAATGTATAAGGTGCTAGTAGGCCAGCTGTTTATCTTCCTCTTACCTTTTTTTATGTATGTTGGTCATCGATATATCAAAATTTGTCTAGATATAGCTGGTTTTGACATTTCGGTGTACTGTAGGCAGCAACAAAATGCCTGTTGTTTTTGTATTGTTGTAGTTGTTGTTCTACTAGAACTACCTATATAAATTTATCTTGGATCAAACTTATTTGGATAATTATCCAAAAATGGGACAAATCTATTTTAAAAGTGGATAAACTGCTTATATTTGTTGTACTAGGTTAACTTTTCTGTCTAAATTGGCTTTAATGGTCAAAATCACTACAGTTGAACCTCGATTATCCAGGTTGCACGGGACCGGACTCAGCACGGTTAATAGAAGTTATTGATTTTTCCCGAATTTTAACTCTTGTATGTAGGTGAAAAGAAAAAACAAGCAAATAAATATGTGTGCTGCACGGATAATAGAGGTGAAGCACTGTTAACCCATTCCTGCCTATTGGGTATTTAAATACCCAAAAAGGAGTCATCTTAAGAAAATTATAGCTAAAGCCAGGTAAGAGTTGCATCAAATTGATTTTTACAGGTAGGTAGAGAAAGGATTAAAATACTTTAGAAAAATATTGGTGTAAAAATTGGGGGTTGGTAATTATCTGTTCAATTGTCTGCAAATTTACATATTCTGAAAAATTGATAGAAAGAATTGAAATTGCCTCTGACAAATTGGAGAAGCGACACATCGGAAAACTTTATTGTTGACTAATAGTGTTAGGTATTCTTTAAAGTGCAAAAAATTTGTGGCTGAGTAGGACCACTCACTTGGGCTACAAGTATGATTTCATGACATGACCATTAAAATACGTATTTTACAGTTTTATGAAGTACCCTTGCTTGAAATATCGATTATTTTCAAGTAAAAATGAAGAGTTTTACATGAAAGAGCATAACAAATAATTTAATTAAAAACCACAGAGGAATTATTTTATATTAGTGGTTAATTCATAAGTCGCAAGTATGGGAAATCAAAAAGAAAATTATATCAAATAACTTCCAAAGCCTTAAGTAAAGAATGTGTGAAATAAAGGATGGGTTAATAAAGGAAAAATAATAATAGCACGGATAACAGAGGTAAACACGGTTAAAGGGAGTATAAATCAAACCACCAGCATGCCGCTTCGAAGATGTACCCGGTTAAAAGAGGCCCGGATAATCGAGGTTCAACTGTATTTTTAATTTGTTTTCCTCAACTCTACTACAACAGTAATACTTTTTTTAAGCTATATAATATATTTTAAACTAAAATTCGGGTATCTCCGAAGTAATTAATATGATCAAGACAAAAAGTACACTACAGTAAAGGTCTCTGAAATATTTTTCAATTGAGTTACATGAATTAATCCGTTGTGGACCAATCAAAGAATTTTAATTTTGTTTATGGTAATCTTGAAAAAATTTATGGTAATTTTTTTCCCTAAAATAAATCGAATAAAAATTCCATAAATTTACATTCACCTCTGTCCTATGTTTCACATTACCATTAAAGTGAAATCAATACGACTTTTTGGTGCTTTGCCTTTCACATACCCATTTTTATTTTCGATTTACTTTCCTGTAGAAAATACTATTAACCCTTTCGCGAACACACGAAAATTAGAAAATGTTAGCAGAATGACACATGCATTTAATTGGCTTATAAAACAGATAATTGAGTTCGGATTTTCAATCACGAAAATTTCCGTTATAGTTAAACAAAAAAAAAATCGAATTGGGGCACTAACTTAAATCTGATTGCTTCTGCAGTGGCACACAATATGCTACTTCATATAAAACCAATGCAGTTGACGTCGCCTATGTCCCACGTGTTTATATACAATTTTTTTTCTATGTCGGCATATCGTCGTATGAATATTGGTGAGACCTATAGACCATTTCTGGCAAAATTGAGTTAGGAATTGATTATATATGATTAATATGTCCTCTTTCTAAATCTTTAATCCGTTCTAATATACCTCGTATCAATTAGGAGATATCCAGCCCCATATGTGCTGCGTATCCCTATTTTTACAAATTTCTTAATATTGGGATGGTGTATTGACCACTTTTTGGCCAATTAGTCAAACTTTCTATAGAAAAAAAAACATTATTCGTCAATCTTGGTTTGACACATTTTGAAATAAGCAGCGCATATAAAACAATAAAAACGTTTAAGCATTGGTTTGCACTATGGCAACCTAGTTTTATAATGGTTAAAAGAAAAAAAAAACCTTTGACCTACTTGAAAGAAAAACAATAAAATTGTAATAAAAACGGCTTATAGGCCATATAATAAAAAATCTTTTTTTAAAAAATTGTTAATAACTCTGGATACGCAGTGCAAAAAGGCGTAAAAATTAACAATATTGTTTATAATAAATGCAGTTGTAGATATAGCAAACAAAAGAGAAAACCTATCTTGTAGAAATTTAATAATTTTGTTGTAAACTTTCTTTATCGTTTTTCTCGCATAAATGTTTTTGGTCGGTGCGGCTCTCCAATAATCAATCGACGATATCCAATTTAAACCATTCGTAGTGTCGGCTTATGTCGACGTGTCCGCGAAAGGGTTAAGTATTCAATTTTTTGTATGAAATTGGTTCATCCAAAAGAGACTTTCGGATTTAAAAATTACTTATACATTTAAGTCTGTTTTTTGAGTAAATTTTGAGGTTAAAAACTTGGTTTAGATATTTCTAGTAGATTGGATCCACTTTTGAGTCATTTCTGAGTCCGATAAAAATAATGTTTGGCTCTTGCTAGAATAAGTCTTTTGAATTCAAATTTATGTATTTTTATGTCTTTTGCTTATTTTCCAAAAAAAAAAAAACAATAAAACCCCGATTTATATTAGCATGTCCATTTTATTTTTTTATTAACATTTACAAAAAAATTCACAAAAATATCAAAAAAAAAAAACTTAAAACAATCATAATAACACTTCCTTTATTCGATTTATCTTGTTGGTCCAATTCTTGACACACTCGTTCACTAAGCGTTGTTATTTGTTTGCCGTTCAATAGATTTTAAATCGATATTATGGCAAAAACTCGCGCATAAAGAAATATTATTGTTTTTCGCTTCTTTTCAAGAAAATTGACAAATAAAAGCAATTTAAATATTTTTTTTTATTAAAAAAAAACTGTATTATTCATATTTTAATAATTTTTTGATAAAAATTATTTGAGTCATTTTTGATTCTTTTAAGAAAGATCTTATTTTCGTCTGCAAAAATAGTGTTTTTTGACAAACATTTTTTTTTTTGCCGGCTCCGAAGTTTGCTGGCTGGGAAGTTGATATTTAAATATAAACTCCATTAATAAATTTATGATAAAACGAATTTTGTACCATAGAAAATGTCTTCATTAAGAAAAAAATAACTTAAACTATGAAATATTGTGAACAAAAATTCAAGAAATTAAAAAAAAAAAACATTTTGAAATAAATTGAAATATGAAATTAATCTACTAAATAATAGAATAATTAATTTCCAAACAAAATAATATATACTTTTATCCATCTTTACAAGCCACAATTCCAACCCAAAGTTGGATCGTTAATTTGGGCCTGTATCTTTAATATAAGGCTATAAATACGCAAAGATGGACCCAATTTTATGGCCAACTTTTTAACAACATCGCTACGTTTGAGCAATAACAAGGAGCGACCATCAATTTCTTCATTCTTAAAGACATGTGCCTCCTTGGGAAAATGTTTAAGAAAATATTCGTATACCTGATCGACCGACCATTGTTTAACATCGGGTATATCAATGTGTTCGTTCGGACTATAACACTCTGATTTTATTTGGTTAACCGATGAATTAGAGGTGTTCAAACTTTGATCATTGGTAGCTTGATTTTTAGAAGTTTTTGTACGTTTTTCAGACGGAGGACCAGCTCCATTATCTGAGGAATCTTCCGTTTTATTTTCCACTTCATGAGATCTTTTCATGGGTGATGTTGTAGATTCGGAATTTTCATTATTTTTGTTCGCCTCAGGAGAAGTCTTGTTGCTGGTTGGTGGGGTGGTTGTGGTAGATTTTGGAGGAGATATTTGTGTGGCTGGTTCTGCGCCACCTATGATTTCACGTATTGTCTTTACTGGCAGAGTGGTGGTACCATTGGTACCATGATTATAAATAACATTACATTTATTGCATTTCCAATTGCGTTTATTGTCTTCAGATATATCAATCTTTGATGGAAACAATTGATATGAAAAGATTTTACGCATTTTGAACAAGTGATTATTTCTTCATCGGGATTTTTAAATTTTTGTTCACATATACAACAATTGGCACATTGGTTACACTTAAAATGGCTTTGTAAGTATTCCAAGTCTTCGAAGTCCACCTTTAAACAAAGTTTATGAGTTTTCAAGTCACAACCCAAACAAGAAATAATACGATTTCTACTGGCAAATATCGGACGTTTAGATTCACGTTTTTTACAAACAACACAAGCCTCTTTCGGCCATACTGTCGGCGGTTCAGCAGTAGAGGACACTGGCGATATGTTAGTTTTTGTATAACTAGCACGACGTTCTACATTTGATGACGATGCCGTAGAGACTTGACTTGTATGTAGTACAGTTGAAGATAAACGATTCGCCCGTTTTATATAGTGGTCAGAAGGATCAAACACCGCTTTCGGTTTTTTAATACGTCCAGTTGTGCGTACTACAGGTTCAATATTTAATTGTGGTGATGGTGTTGCACCATCTGTGTTATCTTCTTCGTTCATGTTATTAGAGGGCTCGCGACTCAAAAGCTTCTTCATGTTTTCTTTGAAAAGCAGTGTATTTATTTTAATATGAATTTCCTAAAAATAATTGAATTGAAAAGCTTCTGTTACTTCTTGTATATTGTTTATAATTAGCGCGTCCAATAAATTGTATAATACCTACCTTTCAATCGTTGCCGAATGTATCTATCACTATGGATTTTAATCAATAGATAGTTACAAATGATTAATTAATTTGAAAAATTAATGGAAAATTGTAGAAAATTGTTTTATTTTTATAAATAACTTAATTTGTGACAAGCGAACTGTTCGAGGAAAGTGCTGCCATACAAAAAAATTACTGTCTATAATCTGGTAGCACTGACAAATAAAATGCCATACGTAATATGCTGCCAGATTTTGGGATTTAATTGTTGGGAAGAAAATTATTGCATTCCTACCTCGAAACAAGAAGAAAGGTCCCAGCAAACAATCCGGTCCGTTTATGTGCCGTTTTCGGTACAGCATATACGGATCCGAAGTCCGTTTCCGTACCGTTTTCCGGATCAGTATACGGACCAGAAAACGGAATACATCGAATACGGATTCGAAACAGTATAAAGCACGCTAAAACGGACCGTTTTTGTACCGTCATGCTGTATAGAAAACGGAGTGTACGAATTGAGTATACGTTCAAAACGTACCGTAAACTGTCCGTAATTTATTATACCGTATACGGTCCGAATATGGTCCGTATTCGTACCGTTTTTTTTTTTTAATGGTCCATTTTTATTTTTTTTTTTTATTTATTTTATCTAAATGATTTCTCCTTTTTTTAATTTTAAACAAAAGTTTGGTTTTATTTTTAATTTTTTCATTTAAAAAAATATTAACAAAAATGGATTAACAATTACTTTATTAAAAAACAATATGAAACCACATAAAATTTCAATAAAATCAATAAAAGGATGTGGTTTTAACATTTTGATTTTTTTTCATTTTAACTCTGGTGTTGTTTAACATCTTCATCATTAAAATTTTCATGAGATCTGCGTCTCTATATTTAATTGCAAAAACATCTGAAATACAAGTATATGTTAAAAAAAGTGGTACATTTAAAAATAACCAAAAAAATTACCACTAGAAATCTTACATACGTATTCAGCCATTTTTTATTTTATGCAGCCGTTCTCGAGTTATGGAGTGACAATCAAAATGTACACTTCTTATATATATAGATGAAAATGACTAATGTTCAGAAAAATCACCACATCTGCCCCAAACGAAAATATTTTTAAAGAATTTTTTTTTTAAAACCATCCTCATTGTATGTTCTACAAAACGTATTCAGCCATTTTTTATTTTATGCAGCCGTTCTCGAGTTATGGAGTGACAATCAAAATGTACACTTCTTTTTATATTTATAGAAGATTTTATTAATATTTTATTTTATTAATAAATAAAACTGTTTGATTTTTTTTAAACAAAACACACTCCGGTAATACCGGAAGAAAAACGATAACGGTTGTAACGGAGTTTTAACTGATGAAAATCGGTGTAGTCCGGTTAAACGGCACCGAAACGGATACAGCAAAACGGAGTTTAAAACGGATAATTTTCGAAAATTTGAGTAATCCAATTTTACTGTACGTTAATGGTCCGTTTTCGTACAAGCTTCGACGGATACGTCAATTCCGGTCCGTTTTCGTACCGTCAATGCCGGATTCATGAATCCGTTTGTAACGGACAGTCCGTAAAGTTGTTACTTGGGTTGTTACTTGGGGTAATAGGCCATTCACATGAAGGACATAAATATATCTCCTCGTTTTTGTTCTTTTATCGTTTACAATATAACTCGATTTTGTGACAATATGTGGTAATAGAATAAAGAACAAAAACCAGGAGATTTAGATAATATCGCTCAAATAAAGTTTTGAATTTAACACACTTTCAAATGACTATCGCTAAAATACCGTTCACGAAATAATTGAACTGCCGTTATCCGTAACATTTGTTACTGATATAACTAAAATACCAATATAAATAAAATACCTTTACCAAAATAATAAAAAATCGTTATCCCCAAAAAAAAACAACCATTACCGAAATAACTGAAATATCGATACCCTTAAAATACCGTTACCTAAATAAAAGCAAATAGCGTTACCTTTACCGATAACTGCATCGACTCGTCACCCATTTATATATCATATTTTTTTTAATTGGCCATTTGCATGAACGAGATAATTAAATCTCTTCGTTTTTGCTCTTGATTTTATTATTTTACATTGTATGCCATTCACATGAACGAGTTAACTAAATCTTCTCGTTGTTTATTCTTTATTCTATTACAAA
Organism: Delia radicum; assembly: GCA_021234595.1. NCBI lineage: Eukaryota > Metazoa > Arthropoda > Insecta > Diptera > Anthomyiidae > Delia > Delia radicum. Next base: position 185,752,618 of record CM037855.1, on the reverse strand, counting down.
CAGTTGACATTATATAGTAATAGAATAAAAACAAAAGCGTTATTTAGTTATCTCGCTAACGAGAATGGCCTGTCAGACGTAATCACAATCTTGTTCATGTAAATGACTTATTCATGTAGACATTTTCCGTTGCGTGCCAAAAACAGACATAGTTTTTTGTAGAAAAGTGTTGCGTGCAACCTTAATTACATTTTTAGCCCCTTTTGCTAATACAATCTTTTAAAATTTTAGCCATATACGGCCCTTTGGGCTCGGTTATTTAAAAGAATAATAAATAAATAAATTCGGAATTTTTTTCTTTTAAAAATATCATCAGAAAAAAGGAATTTATCGTTTCTGCCTTTTTTAATTTTTTTTTGAATATTTAATTTTCGAGAGCTCGAGGTAATTTTTATTTTTTGTGTACAAATATAACTAAACAGCTGTTTTGATTTGTTTTTAAAGATGAACGAGGTATTAGCCATAAATTTGTTTAAACAGAAGATAAAACTATTAAGAATTTTATTTGTACAAACAAAATGATGGCTAATATAGACACAGATTAATGAGTTGCCAACTCTTTAAAAACAAAAACGTACTTTTGTAAAACACAACCGGCGTGGTTTTTAAATATGCTTGACAACAGTGTTGGTACAACGTAAATATAACGTACATAAAATGGGGTTATCCATTGTTGGGTAAATGTGACAGTAGGTACCAAAACCTATTGATGCGCAAGTTCAAAAATCAAACCACCACTTGTCCATATTTAAAAAAATATATAACCAACACAAGTCATTGACCTTTAAACAAACATTAACCTTGATAAATCTACGAAGATGTTTTTTTTTTCTTTTATAAAAAACGACCCTACTATTCATTAATTAAAAATAAACGTATTAAGATTTTCTTAAGTATATTTTTTTTCATTCGTATTTAGGCATCTTTAAAGTGGATGATTACAAGATTTTTTTAATATTTAAATTTCTTTGATTTTTTTTTAAGATACAGTAGTAGTATTTAAATTCAGATTAATAAAATATCAAAGCATTTTGTTTTTCATTTAAGCTGCCACAATTTATATATAAAAAATAATAATAATTAGATGAGGGAGTAAAAAAGCAGAATGTATGTGAGAAAACGTAAAAATTTGCGGATTTAAAAAATCCATTTAAAACAAAAATATATAAATTTTAAAACAGGGTAAGAAAATAAAAAATGTTGAGGTTTGAAAATTTGTATAATTTTTCATTCTTGTTTTTTTTTTTTATTAAAGTATAAAATTTTATTGGCAAAAATTTTGTTTTTATTTTAATTAATTCTTCTTCTTTATTTGTATGATTCTTGTGTTAAGTGTGTTTAAAACACACATTTTTTTTTATTTTCTTTAATTATTTTTGTTTTATTCACCTAGATGTTGAAATTTTTTGCATTTAAATATTGAGAATTGTTTACGAGTTTTTCTATATAATAAATTCATGACGAAGTATATTTTTTTTTTGCTTTTAAAACGAGCGTGGGAGAGATAAAATTAAAAATAAGTTGAACAAGACGACGATGACAACGACTCTTATTATTATAATAATAGTACAGTTGTTGGTTGGAAAAACTAAAGAAACAACTCCTTTATATTATATATATGATGATCATATTATATTATAAAGTTATTATAAAAAAACAGACTATTTTAAAAAATATACTTCAAATTGTATGTTTTTTTTTTTACATTTAAATGCAAAAGAAATTTGCAGCAACTAGAGTTTTTATTATTATTATTAACAAGTCCTTTTTCAATTTTCTTTTTCTTCAATCTTCTAATTTGAATAATGTTGTTATTGTTGTAGTTGTTGTTATTGTTATAGATGGTAAAACACAATAAATATATATAAAAAAGAACTTTTCCTAAGACACACTCCAACATCACTCTACTTATCAAGAGCGGTATTAGTCTTAGTAGCAATAACGCATTCTTCGCCGCAAGACTTGAGTACTGTACACTGTTAAAATATGAAAAAGAAATGTATATATTAATCATTTGTTTAAAAATTGCTAAAAATTGAATTTCTTACCAAAAGCTCTTTGCCGTTATCAAAATCAGCTCTCAAAGAAAGACCCAAATCACCGTCGGGCAATTTAAGATCTTCTCTGATGTCACCATTGTCGGACATTAAGGTCAAATAACCATCATCACTGATATCGGTCAATTGATAATCTTCTCTCTTAACATGAGGTACATCCATGTTGTGAGTTGATGGACAGATATCTTCATATCTGGAAAGAAAATAGAAGAAAGTTTAATAATAATGCAATAATAAGAAAAACATACAGTGGTGGCCATAACAAATGCAACTGGCAACAGGATTTTACAAAATTTGTTTAAACTAGTTTTAAAAGAAAAAAAATTATTCATGTGCTTGTATTATTTTTTTATTATTGCTTTAAAAATAAGAAAATAAAATTGAATCCACAATTATTTACATCAAAAAGAAAAAAAAGAAAATAAACTACGTATAGGCTGATATTTCAGTGGCCAAAACATATGCAACAAATTGCTTTGAAACAGATATGTCCATAAAACTTATTATTTCGTGGCAAATCCTTTATTTTCAATGACGGCCTGACATCGGCGAGGCATTGAAGCTATCAAATTGGCAATAAAATTTTGCAGGAATATCATTCCAAGCTTCTACCAATCTTTGGAACATAATATCGGAATTAGTGCAATTTTCGCGATCGATTCTTTGATTAACGATTTCCCAAAGATTCTCAATGGGGTTTAGATCTGGTGATTGTGGTGGCCATTCCATTGCCGAAATTCTTTCTTGTGCTAACCACGGTTTAACAATTTTTGAAGAGTGCTTGGGGTCGTTATCGTGCTGAAAAACCCATCGTAGCGGCATATTATCCTCTGCATGTGGAAGCATAACTGTTTCCAATATGTTCTTATACATAAATCTATCCATTATTCCATTGATTCTGTGCAATGGGCCAACTCCAGCAGCAGAAAAAACACCCCCAAACCATTACGTTGCCTCCTCCATGTTTCACCGTCTTTTTGCAGTATAGCGCTTGAAGCCTCTTGTTAACTGGTCGTCTTACATAACACATGCCATCACTGCCGATGATATTAAATTTGGACTCGTCGCTAAATAGGACAGTCTTCCATTTGGTTTCTGACCAATTTAAGTGCTCCTTGGCGAACTGCAAACGTTTTTTTTTATTACGTTTAGATATAAGCGGTTTTTTTTTGCTGGACGGTGTGCACGTAGGGATGCTTCTACAAGTCGCCTACGGATAGTTCGAGTAGAAATTGGTAATTGGACACTTGCTGCAATCTTTGACGAAGTTGTAAACGGATCTTTCTTCGCCTGCTGAATAATCAAATTGTCCGTTCTATGGCTTGTCACCCGTGGTCGTCCTCCGCGGTGGGTTACTGAAATTTCAGTACTTTTCTTAAATTTTCCAATAATGCGTGAAACTGAGCTTTTATGGATATTATACTTTACGGATATATCCCTTTGTGATATTCCATCAGAATAATCACTTACAATTAGCTTTCTCAGCTCAAAACCGAACTTATCGCGTGCCATTACAAAAACGAATTTATTTTTAATTTTTATCAAAAAAAATTAACTTTTATGCTTCTTTGTGTAGGTTAAAACATAAAAACAACACGTATTAATAAAAACAATAACTATACAAAAAGGGAATTGGTAAAGATACCGTTATCTGAGAAAATAATAGTCGAGTTGCATTTGTTTAGTCCAGACGATTTTTGTTTAACCATAAAAAATTCCAAAAATATGGCAACATTACAAAACAAGTTGGACTCTTTTTTATCGATTTTATTTCTTGGAATGTTGTTCGTTAATATGTAGTTACTATTGAGATATTTTTGAGAACAAATTAGTAAATTACAGATCTGTTTAACCTTAAAGAACAACAGTTGCATATATTTTGGCCACCACTGTACATATTTGTGCATATTTTTAATGTACAGTTGAATCCTATATTACGCCCCCCATTTAAAATACTAACTCTGTTTCAAAATTATTTTAATTATAGGTTTCTTAAGCCTCAAACATGTGCTCCACTCGAAAAACAAATAAGTTCTTCAACAAAATTGTTTATCTAGAAATGCTGAGGTTAAGAAGAAGAATAAACGTTTTTCTCTAAAAATTATAAACACTATTAATTTTTAAATCAGACTAGACTAGTTTCTGCCTTTTTATGTGATTTTTCATTTCCATTTAAATTGTATTATTATTTGTGTCTTATAATTGTCAGATTGTCTCTATATGATAAATTTTCGTTGCCTAATTTAGGCGATATGAGCCAAAATATTTTAGGGTGCATTTTGGAAACTAAAGCATATAAAAGAGAAGTTTTGGACAAAAATTATTTCTCTTACCAAGATATAACCACACTCGAAAAACTATTTTTTTTTTTTCTGCTCCTATTTAAGAAGATAACGCGATTTTCGCTTTTTGGTAAAGCGAAATTTAACGAAAAAGTATCTAAACTTCAATTTATATTGTACAAACTTTAACCTTTGCTTTTAATACTTAATGTCTTCTTTCTGCAAAAATTCATAAAAATCCGTTTATTAGTTTATAAGTTAAGACGATGTCCTTTAGATTAATCCTGCTAAAATCCTGTGAGTCCTTGGACCAAAGTAAGGACTTATTATTAAAGATAAAGCTTCAATCTAACTTATGTTTTATTATAAAGAGTTTTTAGTCAACTTAAATTGGTTTTTTAGAATTTTGAAAACTATATATTTTATTTTAATGATTTGTTTTTGAAATTTTGATTTTGAAGCTTTCTCGCTTCCAAACCGTTTACGGCACACGAAAAATTTCTTCGCAAAATATTTAGCAAATTTAGTTTTCTATCGTAATATATTAATTTCTAAGTATATAACGCTCATTTGACGCATTTGTGGTAAATTTTATGAAGACTGCACTGAAGCAGCCTTGCCCGTTTTAGAGGTTTAACGGTAAATAAAAATTTGTTTTAATTTTCGTCTATTATTTTTCCCCAGCAAATCGCCACCTCAAAATAGGGATGTTATAAGTGAAATTTTAAATCTACCCAAATTTTTTTAGTATCAAAACAAATTATATACAGTGGCGGACAAAAGAATTCACACAGCAGCAAACTTTATACAACAAAAACTAACACTAAGCATGTGTAAAAAAAAATTAAAAAATATTGGAGCCGATGTTACGAAGAAATTGGTCCATTCTATGCCAAGAAGATTAAAAGAAGTCATAGCAAAGAAAGGCTACTCCACAAAGTATTAAATCATGTGAAATTTTATTTTTTGTACAAACATTTTAAGCTGTGATAATACTTTTGTCCGCCTAAAATAATACTTTGAATTACATATTTTGTTTTTTCTTATAATATAACATATTAAGAATAAGTTTTTTGTTGTATTTTAATAATTTATAAGTTAATAAACAATTTTGTTGAATACCATATCATTAATAAATTATGTCCCCAAAATGTCCTCAATTGGACGTGCTTTTGGGACGTTTGGAGGATTTGCGTATTTCGGTACAAAAGGTATGTTTGTTTTTTTTGCATTAAGCAATTCTAATGTATTTTTGGCATAAATCTGGCCAAAATAATATGTCGTCTTTCGGGTGTCTATCTCCGATAAATTTTTCCAGTTTTACTAAACATTTATTAATGTAAACATCCGCGTTTAACTTTTCAATCTTAACTTTTCAATCCTGGATGTAAAGTGATATACCTTTTGATGAAATGGCTACCCACACTAGTACTTTTGGTTCAAACTTCGCTTTAGCCTGGACTTTACTGGAAAAGTAATCGAACGAACCTGAATAGTATGCTATGATTTTCTTTTATATTACCAAATGTTAAGAAATCAGCAAAATGCATTTTATTTTTATTCGCAAGAGGTAGCTAACAACACTTTTTTTTTGAAAATTCAAATAAGATAAAAAAAATAACGGATAAATAACGGCACAAGTGCTGAACCATAAATGCTAAGTTGCTAAGTTAACCATAAATTATAATTTGTTATTAATTAGAGAATTTAAATAGTCGTTGATCAAGTCCGCTTAAATAAGAATTAAACGAAAAATACGACATAATTACTAAAGGTATTGGTGACTTCAGTCTTTTTTTAAAGCTATGCGATTTAAAAGGCGTGTTAAACCCCACTTTTTTACATAAACTATTGAAAGACTCTTCACTATTATAATAAAAAGGAATAAATATCAAGAAAGGACCTAATGATAAATAAAAGATATGATATGAACGATATACATATTTGTTTTAGAGTTGGAAATGTTTATTGTCCTAAATAAGTGTGTTGTATTCTACTTGGGACGTATGAACTTAAAATTGTCACATGCAGATGTAAAAGTTCCAGGACACAAGACAAGTCACAACTAGACCTCCAACCTGGTACATTGTTGACAACTTTAGATTTACAAGATCGAGTAGAAACCCTCAGATAGTTTTTCAACGTATAAACTCTTCTATTTTCGAGAGATCCTTTAATGTGAGGATAACTAGAGTCTGGAATTCATTACCTAGATCTCTTAAAAGCTTTGTTGTTGCAAGTGCTACGTTTAAACGCAAACTAAGGCAGTTTTTTTAATCACTCACTATAATTTTGATAATTTACGATCATTTTTCATATATTTTTTATTTTTTAATCATCTACTTATTTTGATAATCTTATTGCTACATTTTGGACCGTTAAACTTTAGTTATAATTTTATTTATTTTAGGCATTTCTTTAAATTATAAATTATTTTTTTTTATTTTTTGTAAAAATTTATTGTTGAATACGAACCATATTTGGCCCTATGGGCTTGGTTTTTGAATTAATAAATGAAATTAAATAAATATCGGTCAAAGTTCACTAAAGAACTCCGCAGGGGTTTTTAATAGTTTTTAGTAATTTTTGTTAGTAAGTTTCTGCAAACAAAGGTACATTATAGTAGTAGTAGGTAATAATTTCAACAACTATATAAAATTTTTCATTCAGTATTGATCCATCATTACAAAATAGATCAGAATTCACAATTTTTGGGTTTCCAACAGAACATATCATTAGCTAAAACGCAAACGGCCTTAAACTAACAAAAATTGTTTGATTCTATCTAATGTATTGCACCAAAACACATCACAACAACAAAATTCAGACTCCTCCGGTCAAAACTACAGGAGCGTTTATATGTTAAACTCAAAAACACCTAACTAACGTTTGTAAACACAACAGATACATTTTGCAGTTAAGGCAGGGGCTTACCCTTTTTAGAATTTTTGTATTTATTTTACAATTAAACTTTTTGTATATATTGTAAAAGTTTTAGCGAAAAATTCGCGGTAATAAAAAAAGTTACAATCTTTACAACAATATATCGTCAGCTTATATTTAGTTTGACCTATACACCAAAAAGTTGAATTCGAGAAAACGACAAAGTATGATGACACAAATTCTTCTTAAAATCTACATGATAAATATTTGTTTTTCCCATTAATTGCAGCATATATTGTAAACAAAACTAAATTTTTTTACACTTTTATATAAATTAAATCAAAAGTTATTTAGTTTTTATGAAAAACAAAAATTCTTGTTTTGTGCTCCAATTTAACTTTTTAATACGACTTTCTATGCTGCACTTCTATACACTTTGACGTCTAACAGCAGTTCTATTTTTTGTTCTGATTTTACGTCGTTGTTTTGGTCATGAAGCCAAGCAATAATGAGACATTTTTAAACTTTTACATGCAGTACTGTCAATTGCAGCAAAACAATAATGAAATATTTTTTAATTTACTTCATATGCTAAGCAGTGGTCTAGGCTTCTGACCAATGTTTATTAAACGTTAAACTTGCGAGTATTGAGTATAGTGTCCTTTATTTGTATAAAATTTTTGTATATTCACAAGATCGACTAGATCTAATCTTCTAATTACACATAATAAAACTCCTTGGGTAAGTCGGTGTTTTCAAAGTCGTGTGGTTTTATTATTTAATGCACTAACACCATCTTTAAGGCATTTGAATTATACCGATCATGTTTATAAAGGAACACTTTTAAATCATTTTCATAAGTGATGGCAATTTTTTTTTTTATCATTTTATTACAACAAAGTTGATAAATAGTAACAATATATATTTTTTCTTTTCGTTATAATTGGGTTAGCAAAAATAATTATTATAATTTTTTTAGAGTAGTAAACTAATTAAAAGTTGTATTTATTCGACCTTTCAGTTTTAATTAAACAAAATAAAAATGCTCGAGCTCGAGGCCAGTTGTAGTTAATATAAAAATTAATTTATTTCTCAATATTTCGACATTCGTCGAATGTCATCCTCAGGAGAAGTATATTTAATGTTTATATAAAAACACAGCTTAGAACTATCGTTGTTTGTTCAGATGGTGACAATAAACAAACAACGATAGTTCTAAGTTCAGATGGTGACAATAAACAAACAGCGATAGTTCTAAGCTGTGTTTTTATAGAAACATTAAATATACTTCTCCTGAGGATGACATTCGACGAATGTCGAAATATTGAGAAATAAATAAATTTTTATATTAACTACAACTGGCCTCGAGCTCGAGCATTTTTATTTTGTTTAAGGAGTAAACTAATATTTCTATACTGACCAGAAAGTCCCCTACCCAGAAACATTTAAAAATTTTTGTCAGTTTATTTTTAATAAAACCAACTACTTTTGTTTGTGTATTTTTAATTTTTGCGTTTACCCTTGTACCATTTTTATGCAAAACAAAAATTTAGAAATCAGGCTACGTTGGAAACTAAAGATTTTATTTGTCTTTTAACGAAATATTTTTTATTTCGAAGTGATTGCTTTGTGCAGCCATGAGCAAGCACATGTCCTTATAAATTTTACCTATTAAATAAAAGCTCTATAATATAATGGTAACCTGGTTTTCCATGAATGTCGGGATTTTAAATTTTATTTATTTTATTTATTTATTCGTAATACAATAAGCCTACAAGGGCAAAGCGTATTACTAAGTAGTACAAAATACTTCACTAATTATAAGAAAAAAATTATAATATAATACATTATTAATAAAAATAAAGAAAACAATATTAATAGCAACCCTAATAATAGAGAAAAGAAAGGAAAAAAAAAACACTCTTGTAAGATATGACCCAGGTACACAAATATGACATGACCATTATGAAATAGTAGCCCCAATCCGCGAAATTCAAAAAAAAGAAAATCACCGATTATTCAGATATGGATTCTTCTGAAAATTACGCAAGTCTATTTTTAAAAGTATCGGTGGAAACAGTTAAATCATGCAAATTTTCGGGTAACTGATTCCAAATTCTCGCAGTTCTGACAAGAAATGATCGTTCATAAACTGAGCAAGTAAACAAGGGATAAACAATATGGGTATTCCTCGGAGATCTAAAAAATACAAATTTAGAAGCCAAATATTGTGGCACATTAAATTTAAGTATCTTAAACAGGAAAAGCATATTACGTAATTCAAGGTACTGCTTAAAGGAACATCCCAAAAATTCATTAACAGCACCAATTACGCGAACATGGTCATAATGAGCAATTTCAAAAACAAATCTTACTATTCTCCTAAGCACACTTTCAAGCCTATCAATATTATAGGATAACGTACCACATACAACCTCAATGCCATAATTAAGGTGTGACATGAGTAAAGCATGTGCGATCATACGTTTAACCCTGAGTGGCAGGTGAAGTCCAGAGCGGTAAAGTGATCTCAGACCTAGAGTTACCTTAGCAGAAATAGCATCAATATGGGGACCAAAATTTAAGTGATCATCAATTACCAGACCTAAGCATCTGAGACTATCAACAAACATAATATCCACACCACCCATTCTAATATGGGGGTAAACAACGCTGCGATATAGTGAGCGAAACATAATAGCCTTGGTTTTCATGGTGTTAATAGTAAAGTCATTATGCACCATCCAATCATTCAGATTAGCAAGGTTAAAATTGATCACCGCCTCCAAAACCTCTGGAAACTCTCTTTTATTATTAAGAAGCAGTTGAATATCTGCATATAGAAAAGGTTTCACCAAATGTAAATCCAAGCAATCCACACAATCATCTAAGTACATTAAAAAGAGAAGGGGTCCAATGACAGAACCCTGAGGAACTCCTGAGTAAAGAAAGGCAACGTTAGAATTAGAACCGTGTAAACTGACGAATTGAGATCTACCCCGTAAATATGAATAAATTAATTTACAAGCAATTCTGGAAAAACCATAAATTCTATTAAGCTTAATTATCAAAATATCATGATTCAGACGGTCGAAGGCCTTAGAAAGGTCTAACGAGACCAATACACTATTTCTACCATCATTAAAATTCTCCCTCACACTTTCGGTTATACTTAAAAGCATAGCAGAGGTGCTATACTTATCCCTATAGGCATATTGAAAGTCCTTAATGAGGTTATACTGTGAAATATATTGAACTACCTGGTACTTTAAATTTTACTAGGCTCAAACGTGTTGTGAATGCTATTGTACGATTCGTTTACAATGTACGTCGTTTTGACCATATTTCTGAATACGTACGGCGTTTTCTTAGTTGCATATTTGAAGATTTTATAAGTTATCGATCGTTGCTTCTGTTTTATAGAGTTGTTAAGAGTGGTAGACCTTCTCCCTTATGTAGGGACTTTGTTTTTACGCGGTCTACAAGAAACCCTCAGATATTTATTCCCAGAATTAGAAATTCAATGTATGAGAGATCCTTTGTGATTAGAGTTGCTAGGTGCTGGAATAGATTGCCTTATAGTTTGCGTCTTTCGGTTGAAAATTCTTCAACATTTGTGTAGCTAGTGTCTTCTCTTAGCATTTTATTTTATTTTTTTTATCTTTGACGATTGATTAGTTGTCTATGCATATTTATCAAGTTGGATTACTAGATTTGAGGATATAGATATTTATACACCCGTTTGTCACTATTTTGGGCTTATTTTAACTTCTTACTTTTTATATTTCTACTGGTGATATTATCTTATTTTGCATGTTTATTACGGCTGGGAAGCCAAATGTTAGGACAATGAGTGTAGTAATTTTATATTTATATTTTTATTGTATTTAAGATTTTGTTTATATATATTCATTATTTTTAAGTATTCTTGCTCAGGATTTCTTTTTTTCTTTATAATGCAGTTTTTGGCCTTAATCGCTTTTGTTTTATTGTTGAATGAATAAAATAAATATATTTTAAAGATGAACAATTGGTAACACAATTAAAAAATTGCATCTTTTTAACAATTTAAACATTAAAAATTTAAAAAAAAAAAACTTTCAAAATTATCAGGATTTTACAACATTGGTACCAGCAGATTGACATAATTTTTTAACAACATTCCCTTTGAAAATTAATATTATTTTTAATTAACTATTGCCTTTATCTCAATAATAAACTATTTCTTCTAAAATTTTGTTTTAGTTTTTTTTCCAAAATTAATTAAATAAATTTTTTATTATATTATATTAATAAAATATCTATCTAATTAATTTGAAATTTATAATCAAAATTAAATAAAAGTTTAATAATAAATTTATTAAACTAAATTTATTAAACAACACTTTCTTAATTAAATCGAAAAAATATTAAACCATTACATTTAAAACAAAACTGCAATGCTTATTTAAACATCCTCAATGTAGTTAGGACTTTTTGTTTCAGAAAAATACACGACATAGGGACCTAACTAACGTATGTAGCTCTTCGAATATTAAAAATATTTATTTTGTTCTACCAGAAATAAATTGGTCTGTGTTTTTTAATAATATTGGAAAAATTTACGATGAAAACAATAACATTTTTCATATAAACATGTTTATTGCATCTATTGTAAAATTAATAAAATGTTAGTTAGGGCGATTTGCGTTTTTGGTAACGATATACTCGATACATACCTGTTAATTTGTAAAAAAAAAATTAACTTGCTGCTAATGGGGTCAATTTATTTAATCGACAATTCCGCCATCCAACAAACTCAATGTAATTTAAAATGTATGTTGTAACATAAAGTATGGAGTCAGCAGATTCTAACTCATAAGCCATCACGAAATTTCTATTCTCGCCAAGGATGCAGGCAGGAGCAAATTTATTTAACAGGAAATGTCAAAATGTGGATTTTTTTTTTATGAAATATGCTCTTTACAGCTCTTTTTAAGGCTTTGATCCAAATAACTAATTTCTAGTAAAAAGGTGGAAAATATATATGTTAATAGTATTTTTACACCTTTAATATAAAATGGCAAACTCTTGATAACGTTTTCCAAAAATTGTACTACTATTTTTATGACCGATTACATTTACATTACATTAAGTGAAGTTAAAATTGAAGTACACTCTCAAAATGGAGAATGGTGTATTTTTGACAAAATACAAATCAAATGATCTAAAACGGAGATAAAATGGATATATGGCACAACATCAAAGAACAATGATTAAATTATTACTATTTTAATGACCGCAGCTGTACAGACCATCACCTATTATTAATTGGATGAGGACAAAATTCGGACAAAACTGTAACAAATCACAAAAAAAAATCGAGCCATTTTTCGGATGAAATTTTGTATAATTAAGTTTGATATAATTTTTATTAAAAATCAAAATTGTGTTTTTTTTCGACTTTTAATTGTGCAATGAAAATGAAAATTATTCAAGTTCGAGGCCATACTCTATATTTTTTTATTAGGATATTGTCCTAACAAATAATCTATAGAGTTTTTGTTATCAAATTTATAAATTGACAACTTTCAGGAATGTGTTGATAGATCTATTTCGGGAATTTTCTATGTTCCCATCATTAGAACACGTTTGAAAGAGGTAACAATCCCATGCCAAACATCAAACATTCATATAAACTAATTTACTCACTACATGAGAACTAATATATGAGTTCGAAGTTAAAGACTATCACCAATGATCAAAAAATAATAATGGGCAACCGGTGGGCTAGTTGGTAGCGTGCTGGCCTATCAGTGCGTGGGTCGTGGGTTCGATTCCCAAGAGAGGCACTGGTCTGTTTTCGCTACAACGCGCCGAAGGCCATAGTAGCTAGTGCTCGGTTAGGGTAATAGTATATAATTTGTAATTATATGATTATTAATTAATAAAAAAAAAAAAAAATAAAAATAATGGGCAATTTTTAAATTAGATAAAATTATATAAAGCTCCATATCAGTCATTTGTAATCGGCCACTTAAAAATAGAATAAATAATTTTTCTTGATTAGAAAAAGAACTTTCGAGTCAGAAAATCTTACAAAACAATGAAAAGCAAAAAAATTTAAAGAAAAAACTATTTTATTTTAATGCTTAAAATCGGAAAATCCCGTGCCCAGAGTCAAATTTTAGATTTTAGAAAATTCTATATTTTGAACAAGATTTGTTTTAAGTTTTTTTTTTTTGCCATATACATACATACATATACAGTATTGCGCAAAACCTAACAAACACTGCTTGATTTTAGCTTCTGAGTCAAATTATTTTTAAATGAACATATTTCAATTCAATGTTTTAATGCAGTTTTATTAATTACTGTGTCATACAAAATTAAAAAACAAAAAAATTGGTAATTATCTCTCACATAACGGTTCTTATAGTACAACAACAAAAAAATACTTAAAAATTCACTGGGCAAAACCTAAGAAACTTTTAATATTTGGTATAATAACCCTTATTTTTTATTACTGCGGCGCACCGACGCGGCATAGATTTTATTAAATTATCAATTATTTTTGGATCTATGCGTTTAGATTCATCCTCCAGACACGAAAACTATTAATCTAAACAAAGTTAACCCTGTTACACTTTTGCTCCTAACTGTATTTAATAAAACTTTAGATCAGGGGTGCCCACGGCCTATGCGCTTGGTACTCATTTGTTTTTGTAAAAACACTTAGCTATAGGCTGTGTGTTTTAATACACATATAGAGCGCTCAGCACTAGCAATACGAAATACACAAACAACTTTGTCTTATTAGTTTTTTTGTCGTTCTTCACTTTATACACGCAAGCGCAAAGCAACAACACTTTCGTATGCTTTGCTGGTAAACATTGAAATATTTTTTTCTTTGTATGTATTGGTTTTTACAACAAAAAATTTTGAATAAAAATTAGTTTTTCTTTAAATGTATTGGTGTTTGCTCTTCCATAAGGAACTTTTGGGCACTCCTGCTTTAGATGTACCAATGAGAGGAAATGCTTCTAAGAATTTTTTTTTCGTAGAAACTTAAAATCAATATAACGTCTAAAAATGAAGATGTAATACATTCGGCGTGTAGAATTGTTAAATATCCTAGAATTTTCTTTACAGTAGTGTTTTCGTTAAAAATTCTACAAAAAAATTTTGTAAAAAAAATATTTTAAAATATAAATAAACAAGTCAATAAAATTATAAAAGTCAAACATTTTTTTAAAACAAGGCTTTAACAATAACATTCTAGTGGTGGAGCAACTTTTCTAAAAATAACCCGAGTTTAATTTTAACCACAGATATTTCCATATAAATTTGACATTCATAACAATGGTTAAGCCGTAAACGTTGGTTTACTTGAAAGAAGTTAGCAGGTCTAAAAGAAATAAACCAACGATCTCAGCAAAGGTTTACACACAACTTTTGCAAAGTTAATATTTTTTTTAAGATCTAAAGGGTGTTTTTTATACAGGTATATAACTTTAAGTTGACAACACTTTTGATAATCCTCAAGTGTATGTTGAGACACCGTTACATCCAGAAAAACTGACTGTTTGGCGTGCTTTATGGGCTGGTGGAATCATTGGTCCGTACTTCTTTAAAAACGATGCTGGTCAGAACGTTAAAGTCAATAGGGAGCGCTATAGAGCCATGATTACTGACTTTTTCGTTCCATCAATTGAACAACCATGATGTGCAGGAGCTGTGGTTTCAACACGACGGCGCAACATGTCTTACAGCTCGTGACAGAATTGATTTATTGAAGAAAACGTTTGGTAATCGCATAGTTTCACGTTTCAAACCCGTGAATTGGCCTAAAAGATCGTACGATTTAACGCCGCTGGACTATTTTCTGTGGGGATATGTGAAGTCGCTAGTCTACGCCGATAAGCCAGAAACGACTGACCACTTGGAGAACAACATTTGCCGCGTTATTGACAATATACGGCCACAAATGTTGGAAAGTCATTGAAAATTGGACCTCCAGATTATACTACATCCGAGCCAGCCGTGGCGGTCATATGCCAGAAGTCATATTTAAATTATAATGCCAGAAGATTATCTTTCGAATAAAGTAAATTTCAAGTCAATTTAAAAAAAAAGATGATTTTTTTAAATTGACTTGAAATTTATTCCATTTCAAAGTTCTATACCTCTATAAAAAACACATTTTACATATTTTGTCGCCTAACTGATACCCTAAATTAATGTGACCTTAAACATAATGTTTTTTTAAGTCCATTCTTGCATATCCTTTTTTTTTTGGTCACGCCATTCATGAGTCATAAATGTTCGACTGGTAATTGTTGTATTTTATTTGTTGTTTAAATTTTAAATATTGCACTACTTACTTCTTATTTGAGAAAATATCAATGCCAACCATATGAACTTTAGCATGACCGTGCTTGCCAGTTTTGGAAGTTGACATTTCAACAATCTTACAGGGTCTACCCTTGAGCATAACAAAACCGTTTTTACGCAATGCCGAACATTGCATAGGATAAGTTTGTGAAGCACCAGAATCTCCAGTTTCGAAATGATGATCTTCAATTTCTGCCATTTTTGTTTATGAATATACTTTTAAATAAAGTTCAAGTTAAGACCCTGGTGATAAGGAATATATCTAGAAAAAAAGGAGAAAATTTAATTTAATTAAACAATTTTAATAAATTTCTAAAATTTATAATAAAATGCCACGCCTCGATTATTTTTTTAACTTTCTTAAAATTAGAGGAACTGTTTTTTTTTCTGTTACTTTCTTGTTCTTTTTTGGGGACATATTTGTTCTTTTTTTTTATAATCAACAAACACGCACACATACAGAGGATAACAAAAAAAAACAACAAAAATGGATTTTATACACACGCTTTTTTTTAAGTATAAGTGCAAATGTACCACACACCACCACTACACAACAACAACAATACAGATACAGACTTCTGCTAAAAACGACAGACGAAAAGCCAGCCAGAAAAAAAAATGGAAAAAACTACACTTGGACAAGACCGACAACGTCATAACCTTTCGTTTATACATAGTATAATTAAAAAAAAAATTAAAAAATTTGTAATAATAAAATACTTTTGTTTTTAATATTGACATTTAACATTTTTTAGCTAATACAAATAACACGTTTAACATTTTTCGAATCAAACACATTTTTTTACACTTTTTTTTTAAATAAATTTCTCTTAGTTTTACCTTTGTTAATGTGGCACTGCACAGAACAAAGAATGTTTTTTTTTTTTGATTTGCTAGAACAACAAAATAATTAACTTTTTTTTTTTTAATTAACAATAAATGTTATTGCAACTTAATTTGCTTTTTTCACAAAATTTAACCCAGCGTTAGTACATTGTCCTCCGTTAATAAAGATTTTACAAAAAGCGGTACATTCATTCGCACTGAATCATGTTTGCAAAAAACGATAAAAAAAAAAATTTGTCGCCCCAATGCGGCTGCCAAAATGCTTTTCCGTACACACATTTTTAGTTTTTGTTACTGTTTTTCTTTATTACACTTGATAATTTGCACCATTTAACACTTTTACATTGTGGCATTTTATTATATATTTTAGCATTTATATATTTGCACCTTTATATTTGCGGTATTTTGTATTAAAATTTTTAACAAATTTCTTTAAAATACTCACATGTGATTTTAAGGTTGTCTAACCAAAAAAGAGGCGAAACGAAAAGACCCTGCTGAAAAAAATACATCCGTTTAAACATGACAATGCACAAGCATTTTGTTCAAGCACATGTTTGTTAGCTTTAGCAGGGTTGTATTTTAAAAACAAAAAAGTGATGCCATATAGCATAGTATCTTTTGTTGCAATTACATTACAGAACAAATCGTCAGCTTGTTATTTATTTGACCTATTCAAATAAATAATAAAAATAAAAATCGAGAAAACCTATAAAACACGCCAAGAAACATTTTTAAGGAATCATCCGCAAGTACGGTTAATCAATCCAACTTTTACAGCACGTTAACGTTCCGTATATTACTCATCCGTCAAAGCATGTACGTAAAATAAACATTAACAGACCGTATAATCTGATTTTCGAAATGGCGGTTTTAGTTATGGCGTTTTCTTTTCTGGCAAAATGACACATTTTTTTGCACTTTACCCTCAAATTACCTTTTTGTGTTCTTTTCTAAAATAAGGTAAACACTCTGAGAGGGTGCCGTGTTTCTTTCTGAAAATGTTGCCTAATAAAAGGCAAAAAATGCAACATTTTCTACCTTCAAAAAATTTACAGAGTTGGATGTTGCCCTGTTTTTTAGGTTTATCAAAACTCTAACCTTGGTAGCAGAGTGGTAGTGTGCTGGCTTCTGATACAGAAGATCCCCAGTTCGAACCCATATTGGTATCACATTTTTTTTTGTTAAATTTTTATATAAAATTTCATTGTTCTACTTTATTAAAATGAACAATTTAAGTTTTTCAGTTTATAGATTTTTATATGTAATATTTTTTAATGAAAACTTCTTTTATTTAATATTCTTAATAATATAAATTTATTGGAACTTTTTTGTGTACAAAAACCAACCATTCCTGTGGTATCAGAACCAACCATTCCAGCGGCACACAGTTTCAGGTAAGAAAAAAGAGAAATCCAATAATAAAAAAATTCATTAAAACTTAATGCAATTTTGTTTCAGCACAAATACATACAAATTTCAAATTATTCTCGTGCCTTTTATTACAATTTTTTAATTTTGAGTTTTTTATTGAAAAAAATATAGACTTTCGTATATATGAAAAAAAACAACACCTATTTTGCTTGCCGTATTAACATATGTCTGTTTATATAAATTACACAGTCAAGTTTTATAGTTTTCTTCTACAATTTAGTGAAAAGATCATTTACTATCTTGACTAACTACTACTTTGACAGCTTTCAAATTTTACTTTAGAAAGTTACAAAAAAAACTTAGGTAAGATACAAAATAGTACACACTGAAAAACAAACAATGTAAAATATTTTCAATTGCAAAAGAAATGACATATCTAATATACTCGCACTGTGGTTATTTATAATTGACTTATATAACTTCTATCAACTTTATATACAAAAAAATACAAAGTTGTCGCTTTTCTCACACTAGTTTATTTTTGCGTGATATAATGCAGTATTCTCTATTTACGAAAGTAAATAGTTTATTGAACCTGGAAAACGTTGCAGTATTGAACAAAAAACTTCGACTTATTTACATATATATCACATTAAACATTTATCTGAGCGCCTTGACAAATTTGTCGTTAACTTTATGTAGTTGTATAACTATCAGGAAACTTTGTAAACTTTTATACGATTTTTGTAAATGTTACACCGTTTTTTCTGCGTGTATTAGCAGACTTAGTTGACTCGAAATATTTAAGAAATAATTCAATCTTCAATATTAAGGTAAATTAAAAAAATTACTTAATTAAATATAATAAAACTAAAATGTTTTAATTGGCGAAGTAGATGCTTTTTATTAGATTAATTCTGAAAATTCTTTTGGCAAAACGAGTGGAAAAAATTTTTATAACATAATTAAAAGTTTAAATACGTGTTTTGGTAAAACACTTGTTTAGCATTTAGGTGTTAACATGGCTTAAACTTCATTTCGAGGGTAAATGTATCTTAAATCCATCTTCACATCTCAACGCTAAACACGTGTTTTGGAAAAAAAAATGTAAGCTCTTTATTCTATTCCACTCGTTTTAGCAAAACCTGTGTTTTGCATTTAGGTGTGAATGCCATATAAGAGGTAGTAGTGATGAATTTAACTGGATTTTGGTGACTATCTGGTTTTATAGTGAATTTACATTAACTGTAACAATCTGGTTATGAAACGTAATTTCAAACCAGATTTACCATACAAGTTCATAACTAGATTGTAGGACAATGATACAACACTGTAGCGACACAACACTGTGTTTTCCCCTATTTTGGGAGAGAAATTTGAAAAATGTGGCATCACCTTGTGAAAAAAAATGTAAACAAATAAAAAAATTAATTTCATTTAGAAAAACCAAATAAAACGAGCGTTAAACCCAATAAAATGGCATTTTCGATTGAAAGAAAAATTCAATTATCATCCAGTAACTTATATTTTTTTCATGCGAAGACAATTTGTGCAAACAATATTGATATGGTGACCAGAAGAATAAAAACAAATGTCTTCCTTCAAAAAAATCATCCCCAATAAAAAAACACTTTTTTTCAGCAAAATTAATATTGTTTCTTTCATTATAGCTGCAAATTCTGTCTTCCGCCAGTGAATTAATAACTTTTTAGAAAAATTTTCAGTTTGAGGTTATTTATTTTGTTTACAAAATGATGTCAAGCCAAAATTCAGTTTGTATGCCAAATTTTATAATGTAAACTAGGGTGATTTGTAACTGGATTTTATACCAGATTTCGTGGAAGTATAAATTCATTATAATAACAACGAATAGTTTTCTCGGTTTATTAATTAGTTCTCGGAACAGAAAAGGTAGCAAAAAAAGTACTGAACTTTCATCACTGATTACGCTCGACCTGATGACAAACATCTCACAGTCTGGCAACCATCGTTTTGATTGGTTTTGATAAAAAAAAAATAAGTCTGGCCACAGTCGATCAAAGGTGATTGTTTTATTTGTAACTCACTCCAGTAATAGTAAAAAAGCATTTGTGGCGTACGTCTCCGCTGGACAAAAGATGTTTTTAACGAGAGTCAAAATTCCTCAACAATTTTAAGCGGCCAACGCGCACTTAATTCGTTCCCAATTTTTAATTGCTAGTTACGTGAAAATTTAAGAAAAATTTAATAAATATAACAAAATACAATTGAAGGCTGCGTGTCAAAGTCAATTGTTTACCAAAAATCAAATTGAAAATGGTTTTCCTATCGATTATTGACACCGTCTGGATATTTTCCAGTTTATTTATAGTGTTTTTAATACTCTTGTCAGCCATCAACAAGTCAATTGGTGTGCGACGTTTCTATGTACAACTATTATTAAGGATATTTGAGGTAAATAACAAAGATAATCTGGAGTGTGTTTGGTGGATTATTGAAAAGAAAAAATTCAACATAAAATTTAGTCGTATCTTTTTATTTCATGTCATGATAATTTTTAATAATTTTATGTATTTTTTTATTTATCTTTAACAGTATGGACGTGTCAGCATAGAAACAGCCCATAAGGAACGCCAAGGAACCCTTTTGGCTAGGAGAGAGGCATTAGAAGAATTAAAGCAGAAGCATTTAGCAGAGGCTGGTGGTGATGCTAAGCAACAGGAATGTGATAAGTCTAGTCGAACTAGTACAATGCAACAGGATACGGATGAGGATGATCATCTATCAGACAAAGTCGTATCGGCCAATGGCAACACTCTAATTAACCGGGATAATGTTTTGTTGCCCACATCTAATGAAACTAACTACAATAAGGATAAAATAACTGAAAATATTAAAGATGTAAGTACGCTTTAGCTTAAACAAAAGAAACATACTTTGTCTGTGTGGGAGGTAAACAATATAAAGAGGTGCCCTAAAAAAATATTAAAATGGGGAAGTTCAATAGATCATTGATCTTATTTATTGTAGTATTTGATTTACATAAAATCTTTTTTAAAATATGTATTGTTTGCGAAATTTATGCTTAAATTTTAATTTATGGATTTCTTTTATTAGTCATACCTATGTATATGATTGAAATTTGGTGACTTTTATGCAATTTGTATGGCTTTTACATTTATGAATTGTTATCAGCAGATGTTATTGAATTCTAATTTAACTAAACTAACATAAAAGCGTATAAATCTTAGAGTACGCAAAATGATAATTTTATTTTTAATAATTTCAAATATTAAATTAATATAAAAATTTTATTTTAAACCTAGACATCGGACAAATTATAGTACTGCGTTAAATGGAATAGATTCTATTTTGTTAGCTAAAGTTTTTATAAAAAAAATATCATTAACCTCTTCAATGATAAGAAAGCAGAATCAGATAAGGGCACTTTAGCGTTGTCATGTTAGTATATTTTCAGCTAGATTTAGCAGATTGAATTAGGTAATTTTATACATATTTTTAGAAAGCTAAATGCTTTTTAGGATACTGATACTATAATATCCGGACGATTACTCTTTTTATTCATTATAGAACAAATTTTACGTGGTTTGGTAATTTTTGAATTAATTGATAACAAATTCAATTTCATTTGGCAAAATTAATGAAACAAATATTTCATGATTATTCACCTTGTTAATTAAAACAAATTAGTTAAATTTCGATTAATTTAAAAAGGAACTTATTAGTGTCCGACCGAACAGTTCGGCCAAAAAACTATATTTAGTCGGTTTTTTGATATCTAGAGGCAATGATGACAAATTTTGGTATTGGAAACATGTTTGTTGAGCCGATTTAATTCGATTTTGTGTATAAAATTTAAGAGAAAAGCCGAAGTTTAGCTATAAAGTTAAAAGTTCGGCCGCCGAACTATTTTCAATTTGGCCGAACTTTCTGAGGCCGAACAGTGAATTCATTGCTTAACTACAGACTTTTCTTCAAATTTGACACTCAAAATAGCATCTAATCAGCCCAATACACATTTTTCCATCCGCCAAATTTGTCCATAATGCTTTAAAATACAGACCAAATGCGTTTTCTGGCCGAACTGTTCGGTCGGACATTAGAACTTATTAAAATACTTCTATTATTTCTAGAAATGTTGATTTTAAGAAGAATAAATTGTTTTTCTCTAAAAATTACAAACACTAATTTTCAAATCAGACTAGTCTGTGTGACGGCTGTAGGACTCGAACCTGCGCCTTTTCTTACACAACAAACGTAACAATACCAAGGCGCAACCGACCAGTGCTTTGTCTTATGGACAAAAAAAAATGTCGTGTCTACGTTTTTAACGAAATTGATTTTTTTGATGTGTACTAGGCTTGTCAGTCGAATAAAAATTATTCGATTAATCGAACGAACAAAAAGAAAATTCGAACGAAAAATTTATAAAAACACGAGTTTCGAATAACGAATAATTCGAATAAATTTTAACGATTAATCGAATAAAACGAATAATTTAAAAAATAATACTTTCAGGGCGAGTAACTTTTCTAAAAATAACCAGAGCTTAACTTTAACCACAGATATTTTCATATCAATTTGACATCCCCAAATTATGGTAAAACCCTTAACAACCCGGGTAAAAATTTTAATATGGAGTCTAATATAATTATATCTCATTTGATATAATTATATCTCATTTCCCATATATATTAACACATACCAATTGATCCGAAAAATGTGTCATCCAGATGTATTTAATTATATAATATTATATCTAATTTGATACCATTTTATCTAAGATTTGTCCATATCCGGGACATTAAATTATAACTAATTGGATCAAAATATATCTGATTTCATATAATAATATATGTGCTTTTGTTGACTAGATGTTATGCTTAAAGGTATTTAAGTTGAAAAATAAAAATTCCAAAAATCAATAATTTTAAAAACCCAAACTTTTTTAAATAAAACAACGAAATGTTTAAAAATTATCCAGAAAATATTGAGTGTTTCAAAAATATATATTTATGTGGTTTTGTCTTATAAAACGTGCGCATTTTTTTATTTGAAAAAATATGTGTGTAGGATATATAAAGCTATATAAAATTTTAACACTATATACATTTAGGTAATTATTATATGGCTTATTTATTTATTAATCCATATTGTAATACAAAGCCATTAAAGCCACAAAACGTATTACATAGCAATACAATCCTAAGTATAGTACTTAAAATAATCTCTACAAATAACTTATGTAAATATAAATCATGCATAAATAACTGCACCCATCAATTTAACTTATTGGCTCCCCAGCCGTAACAAATTATAAAAAGTACTTTTAAAAAGAGATTCAGTTAAGTAATTATAATCCGATAATTATCACAACTCATATCAAACAATAAGAATCATAGAAGCAAGTCCCAAGATAATTTAACAGCTACTATACAGAAAACATAAAAAGCTATAGCAATAAACTTGAGAAATGCTTCACAAGCTTAAGGCGAAACACATTATTGGATGGCGAAAAGATACGCAATTCATGCGATAAACGATTCCAACAGCGATCAACCCTTACAATAAAAGACCTCCTTAGAATTTGCTTATTCCTAGTAGACCGCGAAAAAGTAAATTCTTTACATAACAGGACAGGTATGCCAATTTTAATAATGCGATGAAATAGGAGAATATTACGGTACTTAACGAATTTATCAATGTGGCACCTTATGAATTTCTTCACAAATTCAGAAATATGTTCACGTCTACGGATATTAAACACATACAGAGCCACAGCATTAACAACTCGCTCCAATATCTTTAAGTTCGAGGCAATGGTCCCTGATACCAGCTCAATTCCATATAAGATCTGCGGCATAAGAAGTGCATGAGCTAGTCTACATTTAACCCGAAAAGGCAGAAAAATATTCGTGGAATATATTCTACGTAAAGTACAAGAAATCCTACGATGTACAGATTCAAAATGAGACTCATAACTAAGCCTGTTATCAATGATAATACCCAGACATCTATGTTGGCTTAAAAAATTGATCTTAGAGTTCCGAATAAAAATCTCAAAATCATTCACAAAGTTCTCTGACGATCCAAACAATATAGCCTTAGATTTAGAAGGGTTAATAACCAGCGAATTACTTGAAGACCACAGGTAGATCCCATTAAGGCAGTAGTTAATATTAGCCTCTAATACATCGGCAAAATCTTGACCAGTAATAAACAAAAGCAAAATATCATCTGCAAATAAAAACGGCTTACTCATACTAGAACTGCCGGCAAATCATTAATATAAATAAGAGGGGGCCTAAAACCGACCCCTGTGGAACTCCAGATGTAAGTGAAAGAATACTAGAAAGCCTACCATCTAAATCTACAAACTGTGATCTATCACATAAATAAGCCGACTTTGAAAAGTTCAAGAATTCCTTAAGTGTTATAATCATAGTAGAGTAACATATAGAATTAAAAGCTTTGGTTAAATCAAGAGAAACTAGCACACTTAACTTATTGTCGTTCTCACAACTTCTAATAGCATCAGTTAGATTTAGCAAAAGCGATGTAGTATTAAATCCTCGGCGAAAAGCATACTGAGAATCAAAAATTTCATTCCTGCTAGAGATAAGCATTTGATCCTTAATAATATGTTCCACCACCTTAGACAGCGCAGGTGGAATAGAGATTGGTCTCAAATTATCGGGACCACGAACAGTACCAGATTTCGGAATAGGAACAACCCGTGCAATCTTCCAAGCCGCAGGAAACACGGAAGTGGTCAAAATAGCATTAACTAAATGTAAAATAAGACCAGAAATATGAGGATAAATAAATTTCAAAAACTGAATGGAAACATTTTCAACACCAATTGATTTTAAGAACTGGACACTGTTGGTAGTATCAATGTGTAAATTGATTCAGCAACAAATTACACGAAAAGATTTAAACCAAATGAACCACTTGCTACATAAATTTGTAAAACAATTACAAATTCATATACAATTCTTCATCAGTTATTGCACGTCAGTTTATGCGTAATTAGATACATGTACATGTGACCCATTTTTCGGATCAATTTGTATGTGTTTATATATGGGAACTTATCGAATTATATTAGTATCCATATTAAAATTTGTACCCGGGTATTTTGATATTGTTAATATAATTTTTTTATAATATTTAATTTTATATAAAACAAAGAAAAAAAATGAATTCCTAATTTAAAACATAATTTTGAGTTTTATTTTCAAAATTTTACTCAAACTTATGAGTTATATATTTTGACATAATTGAAGGGCTTATTGTAAATACATGATAGGCCGCATTTATTGTTTAATGGGGTTTCGCTGTTTTCTAGACTTCCATTGATTAATATTTAATTGAAGTCTTGCTTAAACACTTATTGCAAGTACCTGGAGTTGAAATGTCCTGCTAAATTCATATTTTTTGGATTTTTTAACCTTTAAAAGGCGCAACTAAACTAAAAATAAAAAGTGACTTATCATGTTTTTACAATAAGCCCTTCAATTAAATCTTCTATTTTATAAAAATTAATAAAATAATATTAAAGTAATACAATTATATAAGACCAAAACTCCGATAAAGGTTTATCAAATTTTATACAATTAAATTCGATCAGATACAATTTAATTAATCCATTTTTTGGATTAAATTTTATACACTTAGATCTTTTGATCTATCTTTAAAAACATTCAAGTGTAAACTTGTAGAATATGCTTCTGTAAATGATATTTGATGTGCAAAATTTTCAAAAATTTTCAAAATTTTCAAAATTCTCTAAACTGCAATACTTTTTGTCATGTGAGTTTATGCCATATTCTTTATTCTTTAATAATTCTTTAATAATTCTTTTAAACTTTTTTCTTAAATTTTTGTAAGTTAAACTTGCTATATACAAACTGTTTTATATTGTTAGAAAATATGATATTTAAGGTTTTATAGTTTTAAGTGACATAATGAAGTTGATTGTTAATGTTGGTCTACCAACTATATATGGCCCGAAGGGCTCGGTTGGTTTTTTTGAAATAAATTAAATTAAATTTTGCATATGGCACCAAACTTAAAAAGATATGCTACCGAATATTTTTTTTTTCACTGGTAACGAAAATGTCTCTAAGTTTCTTAGTTTTTATCATAATGGTCGGATTTTTTCATCAAAGTGTTCAAAATAAAGTTGTCAAATATTCGACCTATTTAAAAAACCTTCTTTCGAATACTTAAAAAAACCCGGTTTTCGGATTTTTAACTTAAAAACCGGTTCCGGTTTTTATAAATTGCTTTGTATTGCCGATATCTCTCGTGCACAGAGAGAATTATCTGCATTCTATTTTTTTTATTAATGCAATGAATGCAATTAATGCACTGGAACTAGTTCATTGAAACTTTTCATTAAAATAATGCAAGTTTTTATAATATTTTATGAATACTGCCATTTAAATTATTAAAAGTTTCATTCACTTTGTGAAGAACTTTCATTAAAAAACTAGTTTCATAACAAGTATGAAGTTTTTCATTCATTAAAAAAAAAAATTTTCGTTAAGTTTGTTAAGAAAAGTTTTATTAGTTTAGCGAAAATTTTCATTATTTTAAACAATTATAAAAATTTTAAATGTTGATACTTAAAACTACAATAACAAGGCTCTTTATATGTTCGTTTAAAAATAAAATTAGTCGTAAATTAAAAAAAAAATGTAAAATAACAGTGTGAAAAAAATGCATAGCGCCTTGCAATGAAGTACA
This sequence comes from Delia radicum, assembly GCA_021234595.1. Taxonomy (NCBI): domain Eukaryota; kingdom Metazoa; phylum Arthropoda; class Insecta; order Diptera; family Anthomyiidae; genus Delia; species Delia radicum. Next base: position 185,726,049 of record CM037855.1, on the reverse strand, counting down.
TACTTAAAATCTTAGTTATTTAAATTTACAAGATTATTTTTAACAAACTTAAAGTAGTTAAAGCATATTTGGTTAACATGAAGGATTGTCTAACAAGACACCCACATATTTGGATTAAATGTGGAATTGTAAAATTAAAAACTTAAAATCACTAAAAAAATCGAAAAATTTCCACTCCTTCTATTGAAATATGTGGGGACCTTATAATAAACCTTTTTATCCTTCATAGTCACTATCAGAGAAGATGCAAAATTTTAATGTATTTAAAGTTAAGAAATGTTGTAAAAAACAAATCCTTTTTTTTTTAAAAAAGTTCAAAGTTAAAACAAAAACTAATGTTTTATAAATAAAAAACACTTTAAGTTCCAAAATCTTTACAAAACTACAAAAGCAAAAAAAAAAAAACGGAACAAAGCTAAATTGTCTCACATGATTTTATAATTGCTAGCATTTAAAATTGAGAAAACCCATGCAAATTATTGCAAAAAATGCATATTTCGCATAATTTTTCAGATTGCAAAATATTCAAAAATGCCGAATACTTCGAAACGGAAAACCCGGTTTCTCGAATAACTCGAAAAACTGCCTTTTTGGAAAACATGTTTAAAAAAACCGGGATAATAGAAAAAAACCGGTTTGTCGAATAGTTTGGAAACCGGTTTGGATAACTCTAGTTCAGAATTATCTATGTTTTCAGATAAAAGAGGAATCCTTTGCAGACATTTTTATCTTTTTTTATTAATACATTTTGAAATATGTATAACTTATTTTCAAATCAATTTATTATAATTACCAAAGTTTGCGAAAATATATTTATAAAACATCGTATTCTGATGAAATCTTTACCCAGATCGAAATACTAGTATTAACCTTTGCTTTATATTTGTAAATATACGCATGTTAAAAGATCGTTGTAAATTAAAAATAACATTAAAATAATCTCGATATTTTTAAAAACAAAAAACCAATAAAACTATAAACAAATATTACTTGGGCCAGAGTAAAAACTTGTTAGGAAAAGACGCTATACACGTGTTTGATTACTAAGAATACAATAATGGAACAAACTTGATGATTAATAGGTTTTTGTTAAAGCTCTGTCTATTCTGGCTTTGTTATAAATTAAAAATAACATAAAAATAACCTCGATGTATATAAAAACAAAAAACTAATAGTAATAATGCTTATTGTACCACTTTATTTTTATAAATTATATTAATTATACACCTAAATTCTTCCATGTAAAGTTTATCTTTAATCATTTGGCCCATTGGGACTTAGCTTATAAATAAAGAATGAAATGAAATGAAATGAAATAACCTCGATGTATATAAAAACAAAAAACTAATAAAACTATAATTAAAAAAGTATGTTAACCGATTATCATATTTTTTTCTTCTAAAGAATGGACTCTTAATTATAATACGTACAACAAAAATTTAGTTCCGATTTTTGAGTAGAAATTGTAAATATGTTTTTCCGGAAGGCTCTATTCAATGTCTCATTTCTGTCATATGTTTGTAATCTACTTTTGTGTCTAAGTTTACAGATATTTTCTTAGTTTTGTATCAGACTGGTAAATTTTTTTTCATCAAAGTATTTAGAATTACCAATTTACAGAAAGAAACTATAATATTTTTTAATAAAAGATAAATTTCTTTAATAACAATATGCCTTATTTTCGGATAAAATTTGAAAAATGACCTAGGTTTGATAAAATATTAAAAAAAAGTTAACGGATTTATTTTCTTTGTAAAGAATGCACTCTTATTTATAAACCTTAAATGTGAGATTGGGCCGCTAAAAAATACGTGTCTTATGGCAAAACTTCAGAAAAACTGTAAAATTCTAATAATCATAATTCAGATCAAAAATATTATAACCATTCTTTAAACATATAAAAAATATATAGTTATACGAGGGCGGATCAATAAGTCCGTGACTTTTTGAATGAAACACAGTTTTTTTTTTGCAAAAAAAAAAAATATTTTTCAACATAATCTCCTTTTAGCTCAATACACTTAGTCCAACGTTTCTCCAATTTTTGTATAATAGGATTTTTCGAGGTCCATATAATAGGCATTTGTTTGATCAATAATTTCATCGTTTTAGCTAAATCTGTTTTCACCAAGCCATTTCTTTAGGTTTGGAAATAGGAAACAGTCACTGGCGGCTAAATCCGGAGAATATGGCGGAGGTATCAATTCGTAGCCCAATTCATGGAATTTTGCCATTGAGACTGCACACATGTGCACCCGGGCATTATCTTGATGAAAAAGAACTTTTTTCTTGGCCATATGGGGTCGTTTTGTTTTAAATCCTCGTTAAATCGGTCCAATAAGTAGGCATAATATTCACCGTTTATTGTTTTTTCCCTGTGGGCGTTGTGGTTTTTCCCTGTGGGCGTTGTGGTGTAATGGTTAGCGCGTTGGACTGTTACACAGATGGTCCTGGGTTCGATTCCCGGTGACGACAACATCAATTCGGTGTTGCCATAGCACTTAACCCCACCGAAGTAAAATAATGAATCAGGGCTATGAAACAAAAAGCTTCAATAAATTCGCCAACTCTACATCAGGTGGCGAGCAACAACTGTTCTAAGACTTATCATCTAGCGCAATTATAGTGTTGCCATGTTTGAAGCCCTTCATCTTTCACCACCTTTTATCTCTCCACTATCCCCTTTCCAAAGAAAGCAACACATTACTTAATAGGAAGAATTTCCTGACTGTTGCTTCTCTTTAAAAAAAAAAAAAAAAACAATCCTTTGAAGTTGTCACACGATTACGTTTAAGGTCAATTGAGAGCAAACGCGGCACCCATCTTGCAGACAGCTTTTTTAAACCCAACTGATCATCAATCGAAACCACACTGCCATATGAAACAATCTCACGCACTTTTACTCTTCGATCGGCCAACACCATATCGTGGTGTTGGCCGATCATCAATACATTTTCGGGAGTATTGACCTCAATTGGCCGTCCAGAACGTTCAGCGTCATTTGTACTTGAGCGACCACAACGAAAGTCAGTAAACCACTTTTTTACCATTGAAATCGATGGGTGCAGAGACCCCCTAGGTTTTTACCAAACTTTTCCTTGGTTTGATTGTCGGTTTTTTTCGCAAAAAATGCACACTCGAAATGCACTTTTTTCCATTTTTAAAAAAATCCACGAGGTTGTATGTTTTGAACAGCTGTTAAACGCAAAGTAAATGACGGAACTTGCTCAAAGTTTGACAGAAATCTAATAACAGGTGGTACTTGATGGGAGCAGTGTTGCATTTCATATAACTACGAGGGAAGTTCGAACAGTCACGGACTTATTGTTCCGCCCTCGTATTTTACTATTACATATTTTTATGTCAGTTTGTCATTCAGTTTATTTATTCAGTAAAAAATTTACTCGTTTATTTGTTTTATTTTTTAAATGAAAACAAAAAACTGTTAAAATTAATATAAATTCATAGTACAGTAATTTAATGTGATTTGTTTTTTTAAATGAACTACAAATGTAGTCAAAACTGAAATTTGTTCTTTAAATTACTGTTTTTTTCACTTAAAAATAAATATACTGTATTACAACTGAAATAACTACAAATATTTAAAGCAGTAGTGTTTAGTTTAAACTTCAAAAGTCATGTTATTTTTAAACGATAGCACTTTATCTGTGAATCATAAAATAGGCCATATCTTGGAAAACGATTATTAAAAGTTTTGAAATTTCAGTTATTTCTTTATAATAGTTTTGATTTTATTTTGTTCATGTTTTATATAAATTTTCTTAAAATTAGTCAACTTTAGAAAAAAATTTTATTAAAAGACGTATTTTTTTATTTATGCGTTTTATTCGATTAATCGTCAGACATTATTCGTTATTCGAAAATCATGTATTTTAAATTGTTTGTTCGAATTTTCGTTTTGTTCGTTCGATTAATCGAATAATTTTTATTCTAGTGACAACCCTAATACATACATATATGAATAATGTTTAGGGTATAAAACAAATTTGAAAAAACCAAATTAAATACATGTACTTGTTTTAATTTTAATCAACATTATGCCATAATATTTGACTAATTGCTATTAATTTGTGTGTTTTATATAAAACAAAATTTCGTTTTTTATTTTATTTTAAAACTTAGATAACATGTACTACAACACATTTTTTATTATTGTTTTTCTAGCATGATAAAATATTAAATACATAATTATTTTTGACCATTGATCAGTATTATAAATATAACGATATAACCCAATAAACGATAAACCATTGCACAGTAGTACAATTGTTTCTAACCTTTCATAAAAATAAATAATAAATTTAAGCAAAATATGTGCAGGTGTTGTTCAATCTAGTGGAAAAAAATTAGCAAAAAAAAAAAAAACGAAAACGTTTATTTCATACTAGCCAGAGTGTTAGCTTTAATTTGTCATCAAAATATCAAAATTAAAAAAAAAAAAATTTTATTTTTGGCCAAAATCTATCACTGTGCAAAAGGTAAAATAAATAATACCTACAATATTAGCAAGCACAATTTGTTTAAAGTTTTTTTTTTTTTATTTTCATTTGTTTTTATCAGCTTATGACACCACAATTTCTACCAATACCACCATTATTTATACTATACTTAAAATTAAATTTTCTATGTATAAACAAGAAAACATATTTGATTAAAAATACTAAAGTTTTGTTTGATGTTTTAATAATTAGCTATAAATGTCGAAAAAGTTAACAGAAATAGGTTTTTTTTTAACTATCTAATATTATTTAGACTTTCCTACAACTTAAGGATGTTATTCATAATATTTTTGTTAAGTTTATGGTAAAGAAAGAAGTTTTGGTTCAAACCAGCAATTTTATATTAAAAATTATACAAGGTGGCGCAAAAATAACCTTCCGATGTTTTTTGGCTGTAATTAAAAAAAAAAGAAATGAAAAACTTTGATTCTTCTTGTGGATTATTTTTATTTGGTATTTTAATTTTTTTTACATCAAGTCGAGAATATGATGTCATGTAAATGGCCGCCGCCACAGTTGATTGTCATTTGAGCCCTTTTTATGGCATTTTCCATCACTTTGGCCAAAACTTCCGGCGATAGGTCCTCACATTCTTGACGGATATTGTCTTTAAGAGCTGCAAGAGTCTGAGGCTTGTTGACATAAACCCGCGACTTCAAAAAGCCCCACAAAAAGAAGTCTGGAGCGGTCAAATCAGGCGATCTTGCTGGCCAGTGCAAATCGTCAAAACGGGAGATTAGGCGCCCGGGAAATGCATCCTTCAGCATATCGGTTGTGGCACGTGCAGTGTGTGCCGTTGCACCGTCCTGTTGGAACCACATGTTTTCCAATCCCAATTCATCAAGTTGCGGCAAAAAGAACTCGTTGATTATTGCTCTGTAGCGCTCACCATTCACAGTAACCGTTTGGCCCGCGACGTCTTCGAAGAAAAAAGGTCCGATGACTCCTCCAGCGAAAACAGCACACCATACAGTGACTTTGAGCGGGTGTAATGGCTCTTCGTGGGTTACACGCGGATTTTCAGTGCCCCAGAAGCGTAAAATTTGCTTATTTACGTACCCGCTAAGATGGAAATGGGCCTCATCACTCATGATTATTTTTGATGAAAAATCATCTTCCTCTTGGTGGTGATTAAGGATGGCTTGAGCATATGTTACACGCGATTGGCGGTCAGCAGCTAACAGCTGATGCACCGTCTGGACTTTGTACGGAAACATCTTCAAATCTTGTACCAAAATTCGCTGTAAAGACCGTCGACTGATACCCATTTGCGTGGCACGTCGTCTGGTCGATGTCGACGGCGCTTCCATGACATCCTCGGCTACAGCAGCAATATTCTCTGCAGAACGGCTACTCCGGGGTCTGCCACGCCTGGCAGCATCTCGTGTTGTGCCAGTCTCTTCGAGGCGAGCGGCTAAACGTCGCAGTGTTTCACCAGTAGGCGTTGAACGGCCAGGAAATCTGCGACGAAATTCACGTTGTGCCAAAGTCACCGACCGATTATTGGTCAAATAAATAGTCACCAATATTCCGCGTTCTGGAGCAGTGTAGCTTAACATTGTTTATTAACGTGTATTTCGCATGTGTTTACTACACAAATGTCAAAACAGAACTGACATTAGGGGCAAATCGCAAAATTTATAGCATTTTCTGATAGGAGGATTACTTTTGCGCCACCTTGTATAATACTATATGAGAATTTCCAAACATTTTCAAAACTTTGAGGCAAAATATTTAAAAAAAAAAATTTTTTGTATGACGCCAATAACTAGGGCAAGCAAAAAAAACTTTAAAAACAGTGTTTTCAGCGCTTAAAACACTTCGGAAAACTGTAAAATAAGCCGTTTAAATATAAAAATGCCCTAGTAAAAATTACATATAATCCAGTTGTGATTATTGCGACATCACATAAAATTGTATATTTTCTTATATAATTTCGTTAACATAAAATTATACAACTTATGCCCAGTTTTTCACTTCGTATTTAAATGCTATTTGGACTTTAAGTTCTATTTAAATACAAACGACAGTTTTTAATTCCAAATTTAAATCACAATTAAGTGACCAATCATGGACATTTAAAGTCTATTGTGAAAGGCGTGGTAGAGAAGAATGAGTGTATTTTCTAAAAATCATAACTACATTGCGAATTTTCAATTTTTTCTGAATCAGACTGCGCAGTTTCTGGTATTGAATCAGTGACCCTGACGAAGGGTCACATCCCTTGTTCACAACAAGGGCGGAAAAATTCAAAACTAAAAGTCAGCACAAAGTATAGTTTTTCTACTAAAATTTTACTTAAGAAATTTATTTTCAAATTTCTTTCTTTAGTAAAATTGTAGTAACTTATCTAACTATGCTAACTTATAAAAATAATTGACTTAGCTGAAGCCTATTGTTATTTCTATTCAAATTACCAAAATCATTCAATAAGAAATAATACAACTCTTTACTGAAGTGAATTATTAAGTAGGACTTTATTGGTAGATTTTGGGTTTGGTACTGGCAAAGCGCTTATTGCCAGTGCTTTGCCAACGTTTTAAAAAAGAAACGGCCAAGCCCTGCCCGGTGTTATCATTTTGCGGTTGGCAAAGCACTTATTATATTATTAAAAAAGCACTTTATTGGTTGTTCTACCAATGCTTTGCCAACGTTTTAAAATTATGGTTTTGGTACTGGTGTTATCATTTTGGGGTTGGCAAAGCACTTAAATCTTCAGATATCCAACGCTGGCAACGCTCATACCACCGTGGAAAGCGCTGGGCCAATGCTTTGCCGTTCGTATTTTTCTGACTGGGAAGAGCTAAAATAAGCTTAATTTTTTAAAGAAAAAAGTAAAAACGTAGCTAATATTTACAAAATAATAAGTTAAAATAAGCTAATATAAAAAAATGAGCTTTAACAAATATAGCTTAAAACATTCATAATTTTATGATTAGAACTTGTGTTAAGTCTAAATATTAGGTTCAATCTTTTTTTTTTGTTTCCCTACTAATAACCTTTTATGTATGCGTTAGCCTTGTTTTTTAACGGAGCAAAAATTATGGCGGTTTTAAGTTTAAAACAAATTAAAAATATTAAAATTACAGTTTTTGTGTGGATTTAATTAAAGTTACATCAATGTATACATCTCATTGTATTTATCACATGTCAAAATATACCTGGAAACATTTCGAAGGTACGAGGGCGTTCCCAAACTTAGCCGTCCTAACAAATAAAAGACATGAAATTTAGAAAAATTTTCTTTATTTGTCAACATAAGATTCTTTTACCTCGATACACTTTTTCCAGCTATATTCATAGCTTCGATACCCTGTTTATAGTAAGAACTGTCTAGCTCTTTAAAATAGACATCAACCGCAGACTCCACCTCTTAACTGTTGGCAAATCTTTTACCATCGATCCATTTTTTAAGTTTGAAAAAGTAAAAAATCCGAGGAAGCTAACTCTGGCGAATAAGGTGCGTGATGAAGCAATTCGAACTTTAATTCATTGTGAAAGGCGTGGTAGAGAAGAATGAGTGTATTTTCTAAAAATCATAACTACATTGCAAATTTTCAATTTTTCTGAATCAGACTGCGCAGTTTCTGGTATTGACCCTTCGTCAGTGACCCTGTTTTTTGAATAATGTAATATTTGTTATGTTTTTTTATTTGTTCGATTGCGTCTATATGAAATTTTCTGTGCAATCACTGACCGTGGTATAGATAAACTGATTTCTAATGCCACATGCACTCGCACTACACGTTAGACAGAGCGCTTTAGCCCACTGATCTATCGTCAGGTCGAGTTTTGTTGTGATTAAAACTAGTTTTATTCAATACACGGTGTTTTTGTTCTTGCATACATAATCTCAGAAGAACAACTCCAACAACACAACAGTTCTATTTTTAGATTGATTTTAATTTTCATTGATTTTGTCCATCGCAATAGTGGATGTGTTAAATTGTGAGCAAACGCGGCAAAAATCTTGCGCACAGATTTCTCATCCCCATATTTTCGGTCAATATGCAATGTATAGCACTTTATCTTTTCAACCAGCCTTTATCTTTTCAACCAACTATCTTTTCAACCTTCAGCCGACGATCATCCAATACCATTTTGTGGATTTTCTTAACAGTTTCTGTCGTGTAAACCTCAATTGGTCGTCCACTACGGTGTTCGGCCACCGTTGGCATAACGTTGGATATTCAAAAAATTTTGTGCTCTTAAAATATATTAAATTAAATTTGTTTCGAGAAATATGTATAACAAAAGACATTTATAAAGCAGCAATAGAGTTCAATCTTAGTCTTATTTTATTATATGAAATATAATAAAATAATTTTAAAAAATGTTTCTTATTGGTTGTAATACTGGTAAACACAATATTAAATAGGAATTTTGCGGTTGGTACTGGTAAAACACAGGCTTTGCAAACAAAATAGTGTTTTTTTTTTGTACAATATAGTTGAACCTTTGAAAATTTTTAACACGGCGGACTTTGGTTACTATTATTTTTTTGTTCGGTTGGCAATTTCTACCTGTGTGGTTTGATTAATCAATTTTTTTTATGTCCTACACGAATTTTAGTAAAAAATTTCTAAAATTGCTAATTTTTGGCTTATAAAAAAGTATTTTTAAAATTATTCGTTTTATTCAATTAATCTTTAAAATTTATTCGAATTATTCGTTATTCGAAAATAATGTTTTTGAAATTGTTTGTTCGTATTTTGTTTCTGTTCGTTCGATTAATCGAATAATTTTTATTCGATTTACAACCCTGCAAATATAATTGTGAATGTCAGACGCAATTTCCTTATAAGTTTGTGATGTTTGTAGCCCCGTTATTGGTGGGCTGACATCAATTTGGTATACCTCAAACTATATAAAATTACTCCCTTTTTTAAATACTGTTCTCAAAACTCAATTTCATTAAAAAAAAACACTTTCCCCTATGGAAAAAAACTGCAAAAGTTTAAAAACCGGAAAATTTTTGTTTCACTTGTAAACCACCATACAACTTTTCACCAAGCAGCGATATGAAAATTACCTTTTTAGTGATTCCATTTTGTATTGGTTTGGATCTGAAAGTTAAAAGCTATGAGCAAAAAATAAAATTAACAAAAAACTCTTGTATGTTTCAAGTAATGTTTTTTAATTTTTCTACATTTAAATGGCCATCAATTCTTTTGGTGAAGACTTTTGAACGTGAAACTTTGCATGTCCTCGTTTTGTTATTGAAAACACATTGAGAAATGAGAGGCATCTCAAGTCAGTTGCAACAGGTGTCGAAAATGTTTGAAATTACTCTTATTATGTCCATATTAGTTTTTAACTATCGAGAAAAAACATGCATTTTCATGGAATTCCCTTCCATAGTTATGAGTGAAAATTTAAAGTCAGCTCGATATTTTTTCTATATTTTATTTGACTGTTATTTAGATTGTGACGTCATTGCATATGATATTAAAATTTATTGTTTAAAAAACTGATAAATATTTTTTTCACGAAAAACTTTTCCGCCATTTTTTTTGCAAAAATCTTTTTTTCGAAATTTACTTTTCCTTGAATTTGTTTACAAAAAAATTTATTTCAATCTTTTTTTAGCTGAAATGATCTATGGTATAACAAATCATACATAAGTCATTCAGCGTATCTCTCTTAGACCGAATGGGAATGTCAGTTAAACTAGGTTTAGCTTTAAACTTTTTTTATAACATGTATATATTGTTTATTGAATCTTTCTTTTTTAGAAAATGACAATAAGTATTAAAATCTTAAAAACTAAATAAATATTATGGTTCTATTGCCATTGCAATAGTAACTCATAATGAGCAGGTGGATTGCTAAGTTTGAACAATAGCCAAAGTATCGATCCTTTTTAGACGCCTGTGGCCTCTATAAGAGAGTAGATCCTGAGCTAGAGGATTAGGGTGAGATGCTAACTTCCGCACGTAATTGGAGCAGAATTTCTTGATTTCATCGCGGACTGTGGGTATATTAAGATCCTTGTGGATGTTGTCGTTGCGAATAAACCATGGGTCGCCAGTTATCAGTCGCAATATTTTAGATTGTCTTCTTTGCAATTTTTCTATGTTGGATGTTGAAGCTGTTCCCCAGAGTTGATTCCATATGTCCAAATTGGATTGAGTATAGCTTTATATAGTAAGACTTTATAGTCTAGATTTAGAGTAGAGTGCGAATTTAACAGCCAAAGAAGTTGAGCTGTTTTAGTTTCATTTTGATGATTTAGATTCGATATGGTGGGACCAGGTGAGACGTCTGTCGAGGTTAACTCCAAGATATTTAATGTGAGACTGCTCAGGCACGTGAGTGCCGTTAACTGTGAGGTGAGGGCAGGTCCCCCTTCTAAGAGTAAATGTTACGTGTGCACATTTCGACGGCTTTACTTTTATTTTCCAGTAGTTAAGCCATTTTTCCACATCATATATATGAGTTTGTAAAATTTGTGAAGCAGTTGTAGGATTTTTATTAATGCTCACGAACGCTGTGTCGTCTGCAAAAGTTGACGTTTGGATGAGGGAGTTTGTTGGCATGTCTGAAGTGTATAGGATATACATTAGAGGTCCTAGTATACTGCCCTGGGGGACGCCAGCAGAGATGCTTCTAGGACTTGTGATAAATTCTTTGTACTAAACTACAAAAGTTCTATCCGTTAGATAATTTCTAAGTAATTTGTGACAATTTTGAGCTAACAATGAAACAATTTTGTATAATAAACCTTTGTGCAACACTTTATCCAATGCTTGGGAAATATCGATAAACAATGCAGAACAATATAGTTTTTCTTCAAAAGCCTTCCTAATAAGAGTAACTATACGATGAACTTGCTCTATAGTATTATGATCTTTTCGAAATCCAAACTGATGAGCGGGAATAATTTGATGTTCGTTCAGGAATGGCGTAAGCGTGTTTAAAAAGAGTTTTTCAAATAATTTAGATATTATAGAGAGAAGACTTATTGGCCTGTACGAGGAGACTTGACTGACATCTTTACCAGGCTTGGCGATCATTATAATTTCGGATATTTTCCAAGAGGAAGGATAAAAGCCAATGCGCAGAATGGCATTAAAAATAAAAAGTAATTGTCTTAGAGTAACATTGGGCAGTTCGCAAATCATTTTTGGAGTAATTTTATCTTTACCAGGTGATTTTTTTGTGTTAAGGGATTTAACAGCTTTTGTTAAGTTACAAAATCGAAGTTTCATTGGAGATTCAACAAAATCATTTATTTGAGGAATAATTACATCACAGTCAGTTATGTTGGGAGTGAATACGTTTTGCAAATGATCGGCAAAAACATTTGCTTTTTCACTTGGACTTCTGGCCCAATTACCATCGGTAAGTCGAATGGGTGATTTGTACATTATAGGTCTCTTCATTTTTTTGGTGGCTTTCCATAGACTGTAGTCTGACTTTTCTAAAGGGTCAAGGTTTTGTAGGTATTTTTTTAGACTGGATTCTTTGCTTTCCTTAAGAGCATTTTGGCATTGTTTTAATTGACATTTTATTGCTTTAAACTTAAAACTGATTTTAACAACTATTTCGGATGTAGATTAACTTTAAACGCAATTCTTAACTGGAGTGCTGCTTTTTAATAGTAATGTATTTTGTTTTATTTCCAGAAATACCAAAATTCAAAACATTCTATTAATTTTTTTAAAAAACTCGGTATTGGCTGATAAAATTGTGTTTTGGTTTAGCTAAGCCAAGTTTAACTGACATCAAAAAAAAAAGTCGACCTTATAATTTTAGAAGGATATAAGTGATCATTAATGTAAACCATGCTGATATATTTTCATTAAAATGCCGATACATACTACTTTTTATTTCAGTTTATTGATATTAAATTGTTTTATTAAATTATGTTATGATAAACGATACAAAACATGAACCTAATATAAGATTAGATTAGACAAAAGGTACAAATTCCATACAAACTTGTTACTAATTTACCTACACATAAACGCGAAGCACTTATAAAAATGATTTTGCTTGTTACAATTTTATTACAACTTGTAATTAATTTATTATTATTTTTTTTTTGATTTTAGGAAAATATTAGTTTTCATTTTGAAGGATGTCTAGACTACATTAAAGCTGGTGTAGAGGCTATAATCGAAGATGAAGTAACATCACGTTTTGAGGCTGAACAATTGAAAAGTTGGAATTTATTGACACGCACAAATCGTCAATATGAATTTATCAATTGGAAAATAACCCTCATCTGGGTAATGGGATTTGTTGTACGTTATACGATATTGATGCCATTGCGGGTACTCGTTTGTTTTATAGGCGTAAGTACGAAATAGTTTGAAACTTGCGATGTACGAGACAAATTTCAAATTGATAACCATTTAATAATAAACATGTTAACAGGCAACATAATCAAGTAATTTTGATAATCATGAATTTGAGTGGTTATAAAAATGTTCCCAATTTGGTCTGATTTAAAATTATTAATTTAATTAATTTAATGTCTTCTATTTAGGTGGTATTTTCTGTTGTTGCCAATGGCTTAGTGGCTATGATACCTTTTAAATTGATACGCCACTTTTTCGCTGATATTGCCTTTAAAGTAACATTTCGTTTGATTTGTTGCTCCTTGTCAGCCGTAATTGATTTTCATAATACTCAATATAAACCAAAAGCTACTGGTTTTTGTGTAGCTAATCATACATCACCACTTGATGTGGGTATACTATCAACAGATTGTACCTTTTCACTGGTGAGCACTTCAATGTTATAGTTTACTCTTTAAACTTAACCAAAATGTTGCTTGCTTTTTATTTTTAAATGTCCAAGCATTACCAAAGCAAAGGACCATCAATTCTATCATAATGAAAAACATTAGGATTCTATTCCATGGGGTTTATTCAAATATTATGTGCCATGTTTATTGTTTTCTTGTCGTGATTGCCTTTAACTTTTATCTACATATTGTATGTTATTTGTATGTGTCCATCATCGTATGTGCTTCATTATTTTTTTTTGTATGTTTCCATGTCTTTTTCTCTTCATATTACATCATATAAATATTAGGTAGTATGGCTTACAGTATGCACGGCTGTGGTTGGCTATATGCCAGAGGGTGAACGTAAACGTCATGTGGTTAATAATATCCTTAGGCATTGCTTCTCAGTATTGTCGAGCGCCATTTCGGCAGTTATAAATTATCATAATGAAGAAAATCGTCCCACTACGGGGATTTGTGTTGCAAATCACACCAGTCCTATTGATGTGCTGGTGCTGATGTGTGACACCACCTATTCGTTGGTAAGTATAATGCATGAGGGTAATTGTTTTTTTTTTTTTTATTTCATTAATTGGCTTTATTGTGTTTTGTTATTGTTAATTAAAATTATGTTTAAGTTTTTAATTTGAATGTGTTAATACATTCGGGTTTTTATTTGGAATTTCAGTGAAATTTTTGAAAATGATTTTGAATTTTAAGCGTTTTATTTGGAATTTCAGTGGTATTTTTAAAAATTATTCTAACAGTATAAAGAAGGACATATATATTTTATTTATTAGTTTGATATAATTTTTATTAAAAATAAAAATTATGTTTTTTTCGACCTTTAATTGTGCAATGAAAATGAAAATTATTCAAGTTCGAGGCCATACTCTATATTTCTTCATTAGGACCTAACAAATAATCTATAGAGTTTTTTGTTTTCAAATTTATTATTATCAGAACACGTTTTGAAAGCGGTAACAATCCCATGCCAAACATCAAACATTCATATGAACTAGTTTACTCACTACATGAGAACTAATATACATATGAGTTTGAAGTTAAAGATTATAACCATTGATCAAAAAATAAATTGACAACTTGTTTGATGTGCAAGATCCACCTCTGGTGGATATTTAATACAAGTTTTTCGTTCTTCCCTCCTTTTCATATTTTGTTTAGTTTAATATTAATATTATCCAATCATGCAGTCTATCCAGTGTAAAATTCACAACCGTCTCCAAAACAGCAGGGAAATTCGTGCAATTGCCAAATAATAGCTGAATGTCATCAGCAAAAATAAACGGTTTTACGAATTGCAAATCCAAAGAATCAGCACAATCATTTAAATACAGCAAAAACAAAATTGGCCCAATAACGGACCCTTGCGGGACACCAGAAAAGACAGAGGCGATACTAGAATTAATACCACGCACACTTACAAATTGTGATCTTCCTTGCAAATAACCTACAAGCCATAACTGAAAAGCCAAATTGCTGTTTCAGTTTATCAATAAGAATGTTCAATATATATATTCAAATTTTTAATAATTTGAATATAGGTTTGAGATCATAATTAAATGTTACTATTACAAATAGAAAACACTAAGGTCGAGTTTTTGGGATGTCAGTTAAACTTGGTTTAGTTAAACCGGTAATGAATTTTGTCTGTCACTTCCAAGTTTATTAACAAAAATTTGTCGGAACTAATTCGTCTTGTTTAGAATTTTTGGCTTTATCATAATAAAACAGAATAAATCACTTTTCAGAAGCAGTATTCCATTTAAAAAGTTCGTTAATCTAAGTTTAAAGATAATCTACATCCTAAAAACTCGGCATAATTGTTAATAAATGTAAGAGAAGATAAAAAAATCTTTTGGGGATCAACGCTAATATATTTTAACTGTTTATTTAAATGGACGCTTGAGTTACATCTAATGTTAAGCTCTTTTTACATGGTCACATTTTGTATTAGTATTTTCTTTCACACATTCACCATATAAATAAACATACAAAAATCGTTGTGAAATAATTGATAACGTATCAACTAATAACGTTTGTTCGCATAAATTATGCAAAAACTAGTAAGATTTTGCAAAGTTTTTACTTTATTCTGCTTTTATTTGCATAATTTATGAGAAAAAGCCATTAATTGATATGCTAAGAATAACTTTGCAAAGATTTTCTTCTCTGCATTTTTATTTTGAATGTGGAAAACAAAAAGAAACTGATACTTTAAGAAAGTGTGATAGCGAAAAAATGCCTTTAAGTGTGATAGTGAAAAAAAGACTTTAGTTTTTTTCAAGTAGTATTAGATCAATTTATTCCAGATCCTCCAATTACTAGTTTTCGCTTTGATTCGGCTAATGCCGTTGATATTTGATCAAACTTATGTTAAACATTTTCTGGCTGAAATGCACTTTACCGGGCTCACTGAAATAAAAAAAAAAAAAACAAAATACATGGCCCCTTTAGAATAAAAAAAAAGAAAAAACCGAAATTAAAAATTAGGTTCCGAAAACGGGAACGCTTATTTACATGCCATATTTGAACCCCTTCATCTTTCACCACCTTTCATCTCTCCACTATCCCCTTTCCAAAAAAGCAACACATTAATTAATAGGAAGAATTTCCTGAGTGTTGCTTCTCTTTTTTTTAAAAAAAAAAAGATCCATTAATGCCCGTAATTTCAAGCAATAGATACCTACCGGTGCTTAGATATCTACCCGTATACACGAACAAAATCGGGTAGGTATCTAAGCACCGGTAGGTAAATATTGCTTGAAATTACGGGCATAAGAGTGGCCCGAACTAGAGCCATTTTAGTAAATTTTGTTGGAAAATTGGACTTTTTTTGAGCAAATTTGCCTACAGCCCACAGTTTTAAACGGACCTGAAAAAATTAAAAGGAAATTGCAAAAATAGTATAAAATAAAGCAATTTAAATAAATTTTAGATCCTTTAGGGAGTGCCGAGCTTTTTTTGGATGAAATCACTTCAAAACTCGAATTTTCAAAAATAAACTCTTAATAAAAAATATTACCATTTTTCGTCCCTTCCTGCTTTTTTGTAATATCCTTTCATTTGAGCCCAATTCTTTCACATAAAAAAGTTAAAAATTTTTCGTCCAAAATATCGTTTTAAAATTTACTCAAATCGCTCTAGTTCGGGCTACGTTTAATGGATCTGTAAAACTGGAACATATTTGAAATCGAGCGGAAATTTATTTTCATTTGGGCCTATGGGTCCCCGGCGCCAATAATTTTTAATCAATGACAAGTCAACCAATGAGTTTACAGCACCCAAAATGTCTTAAAAATCAAAGATTTTAAGGAAAATCGACGAAAAAATTTACGACGCATTTTAAAAATTCGTCGGCTGTTTTTAGCCGGTTCACATTTTAAGATGATGCGAGCCGTTTAAAACGGCGGTGTATGAAAATTGAAAAAATCGGGGGCGGCGGTGCGCAGCCGATTTTCCGCCACTCGGCTTGTTTCTCTGCCTTGCAGACCTTGCAAAGCTTGCAGATCTTCTATAAATTCTATAGTATGCAAGACCACAACAACAAAATTTATTTATTTTTTTTTTTCAATTCATTTTTATTTGCAATCTATTTTACAAAAATTAAAAACAATAAGTCTCGGTTCACACACGGCAATATTACTTGCGCAATTCTTGAGTTTATAGAAGAGGGAGGGAAAGAGAATTATAGGGGGTACAGACTTGCCCGTATTCCAATTCCGGTTTGTTTTGTCATCCGCAATTTTCAACACTGCAGGTTGATATACGAAAGTTGCTGAAACAAACTTTTCCTGTGTGAACACAAAAGCAATTTCAAAGGAGAATTGAAGAAAAATTGCGCAATTATTATTGCCGTGTGTGAACCAGGACTAAGCAAATCGTAAAATTTACAGTTGCCGTAATTCTGATGGCTTTTTATCCTTTGGGAGCAGCCAAATAATTCTTCGATTCTTTACTGGGGACAAAGTATTTCCAAATCCGAAAAAAAAAAAATTTAAATCAACTCAATTTGTTTATTCTGATGTTGGCTTAAATCCTTTAATCCGTGAATGCGTAAAATTATTGTTTGTTGTTAAAATAACATATTTTTGCGTTTCGTTTTATTTGTTATCGTTTGAATTTAAATTTAAATATTGTTTTTTTATGCATTTATAGTAATTAAATGTGCTAAAGTCCCAAAACTTATTTAACAAATTGTGAAAAGCAATCTGATGTAGGCGTGTCCCTATCCGGATTTCATTCCTGCCCAAGGAAATCTTCAGGGGACTTTGTTATTAGAATTTCTAGAGATATTTGTTATGTTAAATCACAAACTCAATGAGAATTTCTTGTCCTCGTCTAGGAGCGAGATTCAAAATTTAAAATATCAAAGAAAAAACAAAAACAACAACAAAAAATTGTCACAATTGGCTTTGTCATCTTCCAAATACTACTCTGTTTTTTTGACAGACCTAGCAATGTAGTGACGTTTATTCAAGTAAATCAACAATAGAAAATCATATGTTTTCTATTAGTGTCAGTTACATTTAAATTTGCACAAGCACCTGCATATTTGTTATTTAAATTTATTTTCATCGGGATAAACATTAATTGCATTTATAGTAATTAAATGTGCTAAAGTCCCAAAACTTATTTAACAAATTGTGAAAAGTAATCTGATGTAGGCGTGTCCCTATCCGGATTTCATTCCTGCCCAAGGAAATCTTCAGGGGACTTTGTTATTAGAATTTCTAGAGATATTTGTTATGTTAAATCACAAACTCAATGAGAATTTCTTGTCCTCGTCTAGGAGCGAGATTCAAAATTTAAAATATCAAAGAAAAAACAAAAACAACAACAAAAAATTGTCACAATTGGCTTTGTCATCTTCCAAATACTACTCTGTTTTTTTGACAGACCTAGCAATGTAGTGACGTTTATTCAAGTAAATCAACAATAGAAAATCATATGTTTTCTATTAGTGTCAGTTACATTTAAATTTGCACAAGCACCTGCATATTTGTTATTTAAATTTATTTTCATCGGGATAAACATTAATTGCATTTATAGTAATTAAATGTGCTAAAGTCCCAAAACTTATTTAACAAATTGTGAAAAGTAATCTGATGTAGGCGTGTCCCTATCCGGATTTCATTCCTGCCCAAGGAAATCTTCAGGGGACTTTGTTATTAGAATTTCTAGAGATATTTGTTATGTTAAATCACAAACTCAATGAGAATTTCTTGTCCTCGTCTAGGAGCGAGATTCAAAATTTAAAATATCAAAGAAAAAACAAAAACAACAACAAAAAATTGTCACAATTGGCTTTGTCATCTTCCAATACTACTCTGTTTTTTTATATTTGATTACTATTCAAATTTGTTTTAAATACTTTGATACTTAGAAATGTTGAGGTTAAGAAGAAGAATAAACGTTTTTCTCTAAAAATTATAAACACTTTTAATTTTTAAATCAGACTAGACTAGTTTCTGCCTCTTTTTTTATGGACAGGCGTCATTAGTGATTTTCCATTTAAATATTTTGATATTTTGTTTGGTATTTATTCAGGGATGTGTAAAATAAGGACAATTATATCAACTCTCCCTAGTAAGGTTACCATTATAGTTTTGCCATGGTTTAACTCAGATTGTAATTGGAATACTGCTATTGGAATGTGATTTAAATTGTGTTGTTTCAATAAAGCCCAAAATTGTGATCGAGAAAAAATTGTTCCAACTAATTTTTTTTTTAATAAACTTGGAAGGGACTGATAAATTTAATTTTCGTTATACTTAGAAGTTTAACAGTTATATTTAGAAAGCATATGTCACAATATAAATGAAATTTTTTAAAGTTCCAGAATTAAACCCAAAATTCCTAATTAAGTTAAGGGGAGATTTCATCTCAAGTTACCGAACTTTTAAACCGATGTCTCGGGATGAAACTTGCCCAAGTTGAGTTCTATTGGGTAGTGGTTATGAAACGAAATTTCAACGGGATCGGTCAAGGACTCCGAGTTGGAGGGTGTTGACATTTTTGTCAAACAGCACTTTTTTTTGTATGTATATATAACGTAATTACCTATTGTAGTTAGAAAAATTTGTCCAAAATAATTTCCATAGCTGTTTCTTCAATCTTAAAAAAAGTTTTCAAAATTTTTTTTGACTTTTTTTTAAAAATGGAGTATTTTTGTTTTTTTTTTTAGAAAGCTACGGTCTTTTCCTTTAAAAGCTTTGTGGTCCCTTAGTGGGATGCGAATTGTTTATATCTCTTCTTTTCTTCCAAAGTATGGTACTTTTTGCACCAACAATTTTGAGCGCTCGCCATTTTTTAAGATTTTTTAATTTAATTTTAATTTAATTTATTTCAAAAAACCAACCGAGCCCTTCGGGCCATATATAGTTGGTAGACCAACATTAACAATCAACTTCATTATGTCACTTAAAACTATAAAACCTTAAATATTTTCTATTATTTTCTATTTTCTAACAATATAAAACAGTTTGTATATAGCAAGTTTAACTTACAAAAATTTAAGAAAAAAGTTTAAAAGAATTGTTAAAGAATATGGCATAAACTCACATGACAAAATGTATTGCAGTTTAGAGAATTTTTGAAATTTTTTTGATTTTCATAAAGTTGACACATTTCTAATATGTTTATACAAACTTATAAAAAACAAGTTAACGCTCTGAAAGTTCCTGAGATATTCCCATTCGAACATGTGGAATTCCAACTATGGTCCAAACAAGTCCAGATTTTGCGAACAACGGGACCAAATCAAGGGAATTTTTTTTTTGTTTATTTAACCAAATAAATTTTCGATTAAGGGCGATTAACTTTTCTAAAAATAACCAGAGTTTAACTTTAACCACAGAAAACTTTAATATAATTTTGATATTCATAATTATAGTTAAGCCCTAAACTTTAGTTAAGTTGAAATAAGTAAACAGGTATAAATAAAAAAATTAATGCAATATCTTGTTTCACTCAAAAACAACATTACTTCAAAGTATAAAGTAAAAAACAAAATCAAATTTTTGCAATTTTTTCAAAAAAAGTCTCAACAGTATTTTAACTCCCGATAAATACTATCTTTCTAATCATGTAAAGTATGCATAATATTCTTATAGGTAATTTTGTGTAAAAGATATATCGCACATGATCAACAAGAGGGTATTAACTCAAAATTTTTAATATATAACACTTTTTTCAAGAAATCAAGTAACAACATCAATATCTTTCTATTGTAAAAATTTCAACGAATTTCGATTATTCTTTCAACTCGAAAACCACTTTTGAGACCATTTTCATGATAATGTAGTGATTACCTTTATTTCAACAAAAAGGTATTATTTCGAGTTAATACAAAAGTTCAAATAGAAATGAATCGTATATTTTCATAAAAAGGTATTATTTTGATTTGAGCCTTTATTTATGTTTAAAATAATCAAACTGTTTTATTTATATTTGGTTGTATTTTGAGTTGATACTGTTTTGTTGATAAAATTTGTTTTATTCTATAAATTTAAATCGATAAAATTTCAAAAAAATGGTATTAACTCAAAAAATTGATTTTTTTTTTTGCAATGAGTGGTAAAATTTAAAACAAAAACAATGTATAAATATTTTCAAATGTAATTTGCTTATTATGATATGTTTGATTTGATTTGTATATTTATACTTTTCCCATCAGCCGCTTCTAAAGTTGCCACATTTGTTAAGCAAATATCAAAAACTTGCACACCTCAAATTAGGTATCGGAAGCGGTTGTAGATACTCCAATATATATAACTAATTTTTTGGATAAGTGGCTTCCAATCCATTTTAACAAAAACCGTAATTTGTTCCTTCCTATTTGGATTTCTCAAGTTTTTGTTCTTTATTTGGTTAAATTAACAAAAAATTAGAAAACAAAATTGGCCTTGATTTGGTCCGGAAACACTGGAATTCGCAAAAAACTGGACCTGATTCGGACTAAATTTGGAATTTCACATTTTCAAATGGGAATATCTCAGGAACTTTCAGAGATAACCCCGATAACAAGCGTAAGAATGTTTTTTCAAAGTTTTTAATAGTAGATTACAAATGTGTTATGAAAATCGGATAAGAAACAAAAAAATGGAGAGTACTCAAAATGGTTGGTGCAAAAAGTACCCTACTTTGGAAGAAATGATTAAAGATAAACAAGTCGCATCCCACTAAGCGACCACAAAAAAAAAAAAAATAAAAATCCCTAAGCCTTCTTAAACCAAAAATATCCCATTTTGAATAAAAATTCAAAACCATTTTGGATTGAAAAAGAAGTTATAAGTTTCATCCCGATCTTAAGATATCGGTTTCAAAAATTCGGTAACTTGAGATGAAATCCCCCTATGATATTGTTAGATTTTTAAGAGTTTTTATTTAAATATAAAAAAAAATAGAATTTTTCGACATTTCAAAAAAAAACAAACCTTAAAAGCCCCACTTTAATTGTCTTCTTACTTCTTAATTATAACTAAACAGATTGGTCAACGTCATGGTGGTTTCTTAGGTATTATGCAAAGAGCATTAGCCAGAGCTTCACCACATATATGGTTTGAAAGAGGTGAAGCCAAGGATAGGCATGCAGTAGCAGAACGTTTAAAACAACACGTTTCAGATCCCAACAACCCGCCCATTCTTATTTTCCCAGAGGGAACCTGTATCAATAATACTTCCGTAATGCAGTTTAAAAAAGGCAGCTTTGAAGTGGGTGGTGTTATTTATCCAGTAGCTATCAAGTAGGAAATAATTTACTTCAATATAATCCAGATTCTCTATTAATATATTTCTTTACTTTTAGATACGATCCACGTTTTGGTGATGCTTTCTGGAATAGCTCAAAATATTCCATGATTCAATATTTATACATGATGATGACATCTTGGGCCATTGTCTGTGATGTTTGGTATTTACCCCCCATGTACAGACAACAGGGTGAATCAGCTATCGATTTTGCAAATCGTGTTAAAAGTGTCATTGCCAAACAGGGTGGTCTTGTCGATTTGGTCTGGGATGGCCAATTGAAACGTATGAAACCTAAAAAAGAATGGAAAGAAATGCAACAAGTAGAATTTATAAAACGTCTGAAAGGAGACTAATTACCATTTTTTCTTAGCGTCATCATATTCCATATGGTAAATATGTTTCCAACAAAAAAAAAAAAAAAAACAAATCCCATTAAAACCAACCAATAATAACAATTTGTAATTTATTTTATCGTATACTATATAATATATTTTTTTCGGAGTAAATGTTTATTTAAGTGAAACCAAATAAAAATGAATTTTTAAGTGAAGAAAAAAAGACCAATAAAAATTTATTGTTTAAATTTTTTGATTCACACACTAACCATCTTTGCTTATTAGGGTGTCAAAAAAGTAATACCGACGTGTATTAATCATCCATTATGCGAGCATTTTTTGGGGGAATATTAAGTTCCCTACCAGCGCACTATAGTTTCGCAGACCACGTTTCTATCGCATACCACGTTTCTTTTATTTTTGGTTCGAAATAAGCAGGGACCGAAAATAACTGTTATTTTCAAATTTTGAAACAAAAAAAGCAACTAGAAGTAAATGTCGGAAAACTGCTTCAAGTATACCATTTTGATCATTATGAACTAGTCTATAATAAAATGCATTGATTTTTAAAATTTTGATTTTTATTTTTTTTTTTAGCAAAAATAAGCTTTTTTTGATTTTTATTTTTTTGAGCAAAAATAAAAAATATTTTTTGATTTTTATTTTTTCGACCAAAAATATTTTTGATTTTTATTTTTTCGGGCAAAAATAAAAGTTATTTTTTGATTTTTAATTTTTCGGGCAAAAATAAAAGTTATTATTTGTTTTTTATTTTTTCGAGCAAAAGTAAAAGTTATTTTTTGATTTTTATTTTTTCGAGCAAAAATAAAAGTTATTTTTTGATTTTTATTTTTTCGAGCAAAAATTAAAGTTATTTTTTGATTTTTTCGAGCAAAAATAAAAGTTATTTTTTGATTTTTCGAAAGCTGAATTATATTGCACTTTTGACAAAATAAAACTTTAAACTAGGAAAACACTTCAAAGGCCAAGTGTTTTTTTCAAAAAAAAAAAATTTTTTTTAGAAAGGTCTCTTTAATATATATAACATATCTAAAAACTAAAATGGCGTTTTTTTTTTCTTTTTTTTTAATTTTTATAAGTAAATGCATCTCTTGATAACTTCATTATATTTTGATATCATTGTGTGACAAAAAAGAATAAAGTAGCTGTACTTGTAAAGTTATACAGATTTTTTTGTAATTCTAATAGATTAGAACAAGAATCGTATTATCAAATTTTTCAGACACCCCCCACATATGGACTTTCCCTTTGTAAATTTTTTTTTTTTACTTTTAGAACAAATAAGACATAAGTGTGCTCATATAATTAAGTCACTCTAATACTAAATGTGAAACAGCAAAATTTAATTATCTGTTTTACTTTACGCTTGGTTCTTTTTATGAAAAATTTGTCCCGTTATATCATAAAAAATTCAGTTTAAAGCAAAGAGATAATTAAATTTTGCTATTTCATATTAAATATAAGAGTGATTTAATTGAAACTTAATCTCCTGTGGGGAGGACGAGGAGACCTTGGAACACTATCTCTGTGAATGCCCGGCATTTTCCTGGATCCGGGTCGAAATACTATCCAGTGAAATACTATTTCGTTCCTGGGGTAGAAAGGTGACATAGAACCGATTGTTTACAGCGCACAACAAGCCGACATTCTGGCTTAAGTGTAAGTCCTCAGGGACTTGAGTCGGATTAGGGAAGTATTTTCCCTTCTCCGAATCCTCTTTTCGACCTAACCTAACCTAATTGTATGAGCACAAGTGTATTTTTTCCAAGCAAATTGAACAAGCATAAAAATAAATATGGAATCAACTCATATGTACAGATGTTCCGAAAGTCAACAGTATGAGCTGCGCAAAATTATATATTAAATCTAAAAAAATAAAAATAAAAAAAAACTTACCAAGGGTAAGTCCATATTTTGGGGGTCTCTGAAAAATTTGATAATACGATTCTTGTTCTAATCTATTAGAATTACAAAAAAAACTGTATAACTTTCAAAGTAAAGCTACTTTATTCTTTTTTATTACACAATGATATCAGAATATAAGGAAGTTAACAAGTGATGATGCATTTACTTAAAAAAATTTAAAAAAAAGAAAAAAAAAACGCCATTTTAGTTTTAAGATATGTTATCTTTGAAATCGGTTGAGCCATTCTGTAGTAATCGCTGCTTAAAAATACCTATTATCGTCATTTTTCTAATATTTCGATACCATGCCACGCCCACAATTTTTCGAAAATGCAGTTTTTAAAAATGAGGTTGCGTTTGTATAGGTAAAATGTAGCCGTATGCAAAATATCATCAAAATCTGAGAGGGTCGGGTTCAAAATGTGCCTTTTTTTATAGGTTTTGATATAAAATTCATCATATCGCACACCTAATACAAAAGTGACGCAACTCAAAATTTTTCATTTTTCAGAAATCGAAAAAAACATTTGCAACTTTATACCAATTGAAACATAAAGAAAGACATAACTGTTTTTTAGCAACAGTTAACAACAACAAAATACACTGATATTTTTCTAATAGATAAACAATTATATTGTGCATAGTTTAAGCATATAAAACCGAAAAATTTAAATTTTGAGTTTAGTCACTTTTGAACTGGGTGTGCTATATGTTGATTTTGTTAAGGACGTATAGCAACATTTTCTGAATGAGGAAAACTTGTTGTGCAGTATTTAAAGATCGGATCAAGAAATTTCCGATTTTCTAAAAACTTTAATATTCAGAAAATTACTTAATTTTATTTTTTAATGTAAAAAATTATATATTTTCTTTCAACAAACAAAAATTTTAAAAATTGATTCGTTGCATAGTGTTGCATAACAATTTTGAAAAATTGTCTAAAACCACCGATTTTATTTTAAAAATTCTCAAAAATCGTGAAATTCCAACCCGTTAAGTACACACAAAGCATCAAAGTTAGAATATAAATTGTGAATACCACCGATAGAGTCACCAA
Organism: Delia radicum; assembly: GCA_021234595.1. Classification (NCBI taxonomy): domain Eukaryota; kingdom Metazoa; phylum Arthropoda; class Insecta; order Diptera; family Anthomyiidae; genus Delia; species Delia radicum. Next base: position 185,700,699 of record CM037855.1, on the reverse strand, counting down.
ACTTGAGAAAAATCTTGTTGAGACGCCATTATAATTTTCAATCAAATTTCGTTAAAAAATTCCCACGGGATCAAAGAGTTATAAAATGGGATAAAGTTTTAATTTCTACAAAAAAATTTTTAAATAAAATTTTTAGAATGCAAATGTGGGTATTAAATTTGACTGTTTTTAAAAAAAAATTATTGAGGGCATTCATAATACGCATCGAATTTGGTGTATATGTTAGCTAACCATTCCTACTGATTTGATCAGTATGTGGACTGATTTTTAGTCACGTGTACTGATGAAAAAATCGTGTACTGATTTGTACTGATTTTTTAAAATTTGTACTGATTTTTAACATTTTCCAAAATTTTATTTTTTCTATAGAAAAACTTATATTTTGTTGATCGATTTAGAATAAGCTTTTCAGAATTTCCAATGTTCCAAAAGAGAAAACATTTAAAGCCAGATGTGTTTTTCTCCATTACCGTCTTTTAATCTGATGGAAACTGTAAAAAATCTTTAAAACAAAACTTGTTCATGTGCTAAACTTGTTTTAAATCTAAGATTAGCTCGAAAAGAAGTGATTAATTAGAGTCCGAGAATATTTTAAAATCTTGCTTGTTTTTAGAAACAAATATTTAGGACGAAACATGAAAATCATCAGTCTACACACAAACATTTTTACGATTTCCAACTTAATCTATTGGTACACTAAGAGAAATATCAACTGCAAATTGCAGTTAAAAAAACTACATTTGTTAATAATTTTTAACTGTTAAAAACTAACTGTCGAATGTAGTAAAAACAACTACAAATGCAGTTAAAATAACATAACCAGTATTTATAAACAATATTAATAAAAATAAAAACTTTTGTATAAATATTCTTAATCTGATTTTACACTATTGTGAAACTATATTTACATACAATATCACTTTTAAATATTCACGTTTAACGCTATTTTTCCAAATCATTTTTGCCACATGTCTGTCTTCAAGAGATGTTTGATAGTTTTTTTTTTTTTTTTGATTTCTTTTCGTAATATTGACTTCAAATACACTGTGTGTAATTTTTTAAGTCATGGCAAAATAACCATATACGGACACCACTACGTGATAAAAGACTAAAAAAAAAGACCCGTGTCTCCCAATTTTTCACAAAGTCATCTCCTTTTTTGTTTATGTGCCGCCAAAGATTTGGGGCCTCGGTATCATTTTCGCAAAAAAGTGATCATTTTCTCAGGCTCATATCTTGCAAACCGTTCAGAATTTCGATTTACTCTCTATGGCAAAGTTGTAGCTCTTGTCATAAAGAACAAAAATTGCGAACATATAAAATCAAAAAACTTCACCTTCCAGATCAAAATCGCAAAAAACTTAAAAAAAATTAGATCTTTTTAGCTTTTTTCCCGTGTTCAGGTCCATAGGTAGCAAACCGTTCAAAATTCAAGGAAACAATCAACTACCTAATTTACCTAAGATCTCAATAAACAAATTTCTAGAACATATAAACTTCCTAGAGATGATTCTTAACACTGTTTAGGTAGCGCGCAAAAGTGAAAAATTTTTTAATTTAATTTTTTTTCCTTTTTTTCTCTTGTTCAGGTGCATAGGTAGCAAACCCAATTCCCAGGAAGTTTATATGTTCTAGAAATTTGTTTATTGAGATCTTAGGTAAATTTTTGTAGTTGATTGTTTCCTTGAATTTTGAACGGTTTGCTACCTATGGACCTGAACACGGGAAAAAGGTAAAAAAAAAATCGAATTTTTTTAAGTTTTTTGCGATTTTGATCTGGAAGGTGAAGTTTTTTTGATTTTATATGTTCGCAATTTTTGTTCTTTATGACAAGAGCTACAACTTTGCCATAGAGAGTAAATCGAAATTCTGAACGGTTTGCAAGATATGAGCCTGAGAAATGATCACTTTTTTGCGAAAATGATACCGAGGCCCCAAATCTTTGGCGGCCCATAAACAAAAAAGGATATGACTTTGGGAAAAATTGGGAGACACGGGTCTTTTTTTTTTAGTCTTTTATCACGTAGTGGTGTCCGTATATGGTTATTTTTTTCGTGTTGCACTGTGATATTAAATAGCTACAAGAAAAGAAATATATCATTTAATAACGTTTAAGTAAATAAATTTATTTTCTTTTCCAAATCTGACTTATATTTTATTTATTTAATATAACTTACAGCATCACCATTTTATGTCTATCTTTTTTAACATTCTTTTTTACACTAACGATAAAAGAGAACAAATTTATAAAAAAGAGCCGCTGTTTTTGTATCTTTTGACACACACACTTTGTTCAAAGTTGAAACTGCATAAAATAACTGTTACCGAAATGCGTTATTTTTGGTAGGTTGCTTAAAAAATCAGGCCTCAAAAACATTAAAAATTCTTTTTCTAAGTAAAACAACTGCAATTGCAGTTAAAACAACTACAAATGCATTTCATGCACAAATAACTGTCATGTAGTAACTGCAGAACTTTTCTGGGTGTACAATTAAATATTCGTTTTCACAATAAAATTCGGTTAACGCAAGTAAAATTTTATTTAGTAAGGGTTTTAATGAAATTTTTTATTAAACTAATGAAGTTTTTCCTCAAAAAAATAAATTTTTTCATAAAATTTTATGAAAAACTGCATTTATCTGATAAAAAGTTTTAATGGCCGAATTCCAGCGAAACTTCGTTAATTCAATGCAAAAATTCATTAATATCATGTGCATAATTCTCTCAGTGTATAATTTAAATTATAAAAACTGGATGAATCTTAAATATTCTTTATACATTTTATTAATTTTAATAATTTTGTGGATTTTTACTTAGAAAAAATCAATTCGCTGTGTTTTTAGAATTTATCGCAAGATTTATATTTTTTAAAAAATTAGTACTGATTTTATATCAGAAAAAAATGGTCACCGCATTTGCAGGTATGGAGAATAAAATTGTTGAATTTCGCAATTTACACGTTTATTTCTTCCAAAAAATTTTCATATAATTATAAAATATTTTATTATAAACAATCAAAACAATTATTTTCTTTCTTATTTTTTTTTAATGTTTGAAATAATCAAATAAAACTACAAAACAAAATTTTCCGGGGTTTTGCAAAAGAATTTATGACAATAATACGATGTTTACTCTATATACGACTTTACATGAATCCGGCTATTATTTATAAGTTTTTACGATCTTTGATAATTCTAAATTTGTCACGAACACTCAAGCAGTGTTGCTCGGTTTTGAAGTCAGAAATATTCAAAATTACCAAAATATTCAAAATTACCAAAATATGTTTAGCGGTTTAAAAGTTACAATGCGAAGGTACCTTTGAATGTACTGTACAACTTCATCTCTAGGCGTCTGTTGATTAAAATATTTGTTAGCAGACGCTAGAGGTGAATAAAATTTTATTTTCACCACAGAAATTGTGTTTCATCACAGAAATTGTTATTCACCACAGAAACTGTTTTTCGCATAAAAAATGGATTTCTAACGCAAAAATTGTTTTCTCATCTATTTATAATGATTTTTTTCTGCCACACAATTATGTATGTGACATAATGCTTTCTCATTTTATTTGTAACAAAATCGCAGTTTTTATTTGCTATCAATATATTTTTTTGACTTTGAATTTTGTAACTTTTTTCGATATAAAAGTTAAACTTTTATCTAAGTTAGCAATTATTAGTGCCCGGTTAAAAAAGTTCATATATGATCATATATATATTTTATATCATTCATATTCGTATATACTAGAAAAATTCCCATATATGGACAAATATTGTCATATATGTTCATATATCATTTTATTTGGCCATCCATATACGTTCAGGCATTATATATTTTTTGTAATTTTATTTAGAAAATTTTTTATTTTTAAAAGCTGTTTTAATAAAAAAAAAAAAAATAATAAAATTTAAAAGGCCTAATTGCAATAAAAAAGTGATTTTACATGGCAACAGTGCACCGTTTAGGCAATAGAGTGGACGGGAAACTCAATAACTCAATAATATTACCAACTTACAATAACGGTACAAAAATTTTCGGTATATCGCTAACCGCTAAAATTTTTTAAAGATATTAATTTTGTAAAAAATAATAAAATATTTTTTTTTATCACACACCATGAAAAAGTAATTTGAGCTACGAAAAATGCAACAAACATTTTCGATATATCGCGGCCGTTACAATGTTGTCAATCAATAAAATATTGCATTTTAGTAACGACAACATTTTGAAAACTTAATAACTTTTTACTGCGTTACCACAAATGAAAATTTAAAATTTTTTTTTCTTAGTTAAAAATGCTTTTTGATTGTGTGTCATAAAAAAAACACTATATAATTTTTTTGATAAATTTTGATTTTTCCGAACACTATTTTCTTTTAAATGGTGCACTTTAAAAACGAAAAAAAAGTTTTTATAAAGTAATTTTTGGTGTAGAATCAAAAGCTGAATTAAAAATCATCGATTTTGATCGACGCGTATAGAAGGAGTAGGAATTAAAAAAAAAAATAATAAAAATGCCACTTTCTTTATTAATGCAAAAACATTTTAAGAAGAGATGTTATCCCAAAAACAAAGAAACTTTAAAATTTTCTGACGAACTATAATGATTATATATATCTATATCAGAATTGGATATTGAGAAACTTACCCCGCTATTGAAGCGATCATTTCTTGTTAGGGTTGCCCGGGAATACAACAAACTGCCACATACTTTGAAGACAAACCTCCTCATAGGCATAGGAGTTCTACTAGTATTTTATATGCGGATGATTCGATGGCTTACGCTCATGCACGTTCTCCTTGTGTTGCATTAATTTTGGTTGAATCACATATACGATTGATAGAGGAATTTTATGGTAAGTGGGGCATAAATATTAATGTTTCAAAATCTGGTGCCATATGTATTCGTAATCCTTCTGGTAAGGGACCCCCTGGAGCCGTTCCGGAGAGTAGGACTTTGAAGTTAACTCTAAACCAGATTGACATTCCATTTAGAGAAAAGATCAAATATTTAGGAGTCACGTTTGATAAATTATTTAAATTCAATACACATGTAAATTTGGTTATGGCAAAGGCTGAGAGAATATTTATGATATTTTTGAACATATTGAGGAACTCCAAATTACCGAGGGAAACGAAATTGCTATTGTACAAAGTCAGCATTAGGCCTGCTATAATTTATGCTTTTCCCATTTGGTTTTGGTTTTCCCCAACCTACGCCCGGAAATTGGAGATTTTTGAGAGGAAAGTATTACGTCTGTGTATAGGAAAAAGTTTTAGAACTGAAAATAGGAGATTTTCGAATTCATACATTTATGAAAATGCGGACGTGGTCCCACTCTGTAGGTACTCTATAGGGTTGCTTAAGAGATTTGTTGATCGCCTACGGCATCATGATAATGAATTCTTGTTAGACGTGTATTACACACAGAGACATTTTAACTGGTCAAATGTAAACTATCTTTCTCCTGTGGGTGTGATAAATGAGAGCATTGATACTGATTCTATTGGAACATCATTACCAGTTTTTTATGATAGGCGGATTCTCGGTATACACCGGGGATAGAGACTACTAATTTATCACACCATGGACACAGATAGTATGGTTTTTATATATTGTAAATTTTTGTAAATAGTAGATTTTAAGTTGTAAATAGTATTTTTTTAGGTAGTAAATAGTAGTTTTTTAGGATGTGAATAGTAGACTTAGGCTGTATATAGTAGTTTGTTAGTTTCATTATGTTAGGATTCTTTAGTTTTAAGTGTATATAAATTGGCACACGTCATTGGAGATATTTAATACACCGGGAGCAAGTGTTGATAGCCCGTAACCATTAATCTAAAATTAGATTTTCAGTAAGTCACAGTACCATGGTTGGTTAATTTATCATTACGATTTTATTAGAATAAAACTTTAATAGTTCTAAGTTTTTAATTTAATATTAAATAAATTTTAAGTTCTTTTGTAAAAATATTCGAAGACTCAATAAATATAATTTGAATTTGAATTTGAAGACAAACGATTTGTTTTTGAATACGTATAATTTTCACAAGATACTTGATTTTTTAGATTTTGGTTTTTTAATTATGGCTCGCTCGTTTTTTCTCTCTCTCGTAATATCTAAAGATTTAATAAAAAACTGTTGTCACTCTTATTTTTTATTTATATTTAGTATTATTGAATTTAGGTTTTAATCTAAAACTACATTCACATTAGACAGCAAAACACGCGTTTTTCTATTCCAACGGTTGTTTATTATTTTCCAATCGTTTTAGGAAACACGTGTTTTGCAATGTAGTCTGAATGCCGCATAATTTTTTTTAATTATTTTAATTATAACAAATTATATTGTTTAAATAGTAAAATTTAGTAGAAATTTTTAACCGATTATGGCCTTTGGGCTAGGATATTGAAATAAATAAATAAAATGAACATTAAATTATCAGAACTTTTTTTTATCGAGTATTCCAAATTCTTAATTAAAATTGCTCTAAATTTTATATTATGAAAGGAAAAAAGAATATAGTATGATTTTAAAATTCGGTCAATGTGACCCAACTTACATAACAAATGTAATATAATTTTGTATGGGGCAGTAGTGATAAAACTCTTTATTCTATAATAAAATGTCTTTATTCTTTTACACACGTGTTAGCAAAACGCTGTTAACTGTTTGGTGTGAACGCTTAGCTGGGAGCGACAACCCTATATGTTATATACAACCCTGAATACTATACAACCCTGTATGCTAACAATCTAGAGTGAATAGCAAAAAATAATAAGAAGCTGAAGTATGCGTACAATTTTGTGTTGAGGAAAAAAAAAAAGAAAAAATTATAATTTTTTTATAATTTTCTTTTCAAATTTTTTTTGTACAATAATTAATTACGCGGAGATAACAAGCAAAAACAAAAAAGTATGTCGCATCAACCAACAACAGATTTTGATAAATTTACAACATACAAAATAACAACAGGACAAACAGTGAAACGAACATCCACCACGGAAAGCCACGATGATGAAAGTAAAAAGCTGAAATTGGAAAAGAGTGGGAGTGTTTTAAATAGCAATGCAGTCAATGCAGCATTAACAAACACCCCACAAGGAACACACATAATAACAACAAATAATGTTATGACGGGCACACAAGACCTAAATGCAAAAAAATTGAAGTCTAGAAAATTATTAAATGAAACAAATGCCTCGGCGGGCTACTCACTGATTGTAGAAGACGCCACCAACAGTACGATGATAATGAGTGAAGAAAGTTGTGAATCGAGTGGGAAAACCTATGCCACTAACGCTGGAGGCGAAGAATTAATGTTTATACGTAAACAGGTATCTAGTAAAATGGAGGCGGGTAGTAGTAGTTTAAGCAATGATGGTAGTAGCATGGAAGAACGTATCATACATATAGAGGGCGATCCCAGTGGCAATACGGCAACATCTTATCTGACTGCCATGAGTAATAAACCTCCACCAAAACGTTTACAGATAGGCATGGCCGAAGCAAAAAAATCTTTGGGTGATAGTATTGACCTTAAGCTAATAACCACCACTGATGGACAGGGTGGCAATAAGATTTCCGTTGTGGGCGGCGATAAAAAACCCGAACAAATTTTAATTTCAGCTTCAAATACTACCATAAATCCACAAAATACTTTTACCTACAGTCGCGTTTGTTCGGTTAGCAATGTTACGGGCCCCGGAGGAGAGGCGGTCAATTTGAAAAGTCTTCAGGGGGCTTGCAAAATCAATCTCTAATGGTTTCTTCCAAAAAACTTATGCCCGAAGTAACACAAACTACGGCCAAAGTGTCCATAGGCAATACAACCATATCAGTGCCTTTATTAAAGCCTTTAAATTCTACACAAATCATACAAACATCGGGATCAAGTGGTTCCAATCAAGGCGGCTCCGGCGATGGTACAAAAAGTGTTATACACACCATACAAACGGGTAGTAATCAATCGCCCCAAACACAATTGAGTAAAATATTAAATATCAAGAGAGGACAAAAAGGCAATCAACCAACATTCGTTTCGTTATCACAATTACAAATTAAACCCGTATCATCGGCAAAAATTGTCCAAGCCAAGGTGGTAAGTAAAAAGATCCCTTTGCATATACAAGCCGTGCAAGCGAATAAGACAACTTTACTACAACAAACATCGGGTGTTGTAACCATAACCTCAACAAAACCCGATACTCATCCAATGCATCAAAGCCAACAGCAAACGGTGCAAGGACATATAATACCATCACCACAAAAGAAACAACAACAATTAAGTTTTGTTAAAGAACTGCCACCGGGAGCAATTATAAAAACATCTTCAACGTCTTCTTCTTCGGCAGCAAATACTGAAGATTCTACTTCGGGGTCTACAAATACCTCATTATCTCTAGCATCTACAGAACAAACATCGTCTGTTTCTACAGGTAAGGAAAACAAAAAAATATATTTAGATTGAAAAAAAAAAAAGTTATAGGGGGGCCATTGTGTTTATGGCAAAAAAAATATTTAAAAAAAGCAAAAAATAGCAAAACTACAAAAAAGTTTAAAAAAGTACTTTTAACCCTTAAACCACTGGGATATTTTAAATTTTAATGTAATTAGATTCAAGTGATGAGGTATTCAAGTGATGAGGGTTAAGGGGCAATTGTGTTTATGGCAAAAACTATTTAAAAAAAGCAAAAAATAGCAAAACTACAAAAAAGTTAAAAAAAAGTACTTTTTTTTTTAAAGAAAAAGTAAAAAATTATAAGGAAAAAAGGATTTATAGCAAAAAATAACTGAAAGAGACAAATTTGAAGCTTAAAAATCAGTTTTTAAGCTCAAAAATTAAAAAAAAATTGCAAAGAAGCAAATATAAGTAAAAACGAAAAAAAAGAATATCGCAATTGTTAAACAAAAGGGTCATAACTTAAAAACCATTTTTTTTTTTGCAAGAAAACGACCTATAGTGGTCATCTCTACCCGTTGTAAAATATAAGATCGCCTTTTTTTTTTTGTTGCTAAATAGTACAGAGACCGATTTAAGATTTTTTTTACAGTGGGTAGAGATGACCATTGTATGTCGTTTTCTTGCAAAAAAAATGGGGTTTTGAAACATTTTCAGTTAAGACTAGTGTTTTGGGTGAATTCCCAGAACAAATTTCCCGGGGAAAAAAATTGTATAAGGGAATGTACCCAAATGTGAACCTATACCTTGTATTTTGGGCTTTTTAAACAAAAAAAAACTAATGGCTATTTCTTTTCTGACAAAAATGTCACTTTTTTTGCACTTTGCCTCAAATTTCCTTTTTTGTGTTCTTTTCTAAAATAATGGAAACACTCTGAGAGGGTACCGTGTTTCATTCTAAAAATATTACCATAAAATAGACAAAAAGTGCAACTTTAGCGCCCTCAAATTATTTACAGAATTGTTTTTGTCCTGTTTTTTTTTTTCGTTTTATCAATTTCATGTGTATATATTGCAAAGTTGTTTGCTAGAAGATTTTGACCTTGGTAGCCGAGGGGTAGTGTGATGGCTTCTGATGCAGAAGGTCCCAGGTTCAAACCGTCATTGGATCACGATTTTTTTGTATTTTAATTTCTAATTTTTTTTATGTTATATTATTTTATTTTTTCTGTTTGGATGTATTTAATAACTTTTAAACTGTAAGCGGTGCTACCAATATTGGTGCTACCAATATTCCTAATGATGATGGTTTTTCATTTCGAAATGTTGATTTACATGAAATGATCACAGAATTTAAATCCATAAAATCTGGATCATTTGGATATGATGGCTTTACATTGAAATTTTTGAAAATAATAATGCCTATGATTGGAGATTATATGCTTTATATTGTTAATTCTATACTAACTACATCAGTTTTTCCTAAATTATGGAAAGTTGCAAAGATTATTCCGATTAGGAAAAATAATGACTTAGATACATCTGATAATTTCAGACCGATATCAATTTTGCCCATTTTATCTAAAATGGTTGAATATTTGATGAAGGCCCAGTTGCTTGAGCATATAGACAATAATAAGTTGCTTCACGAAGCTCAATACGGCTTTAGGCGGAATCGTAGTACAACCTCGTTGTTAATAGGCCTAACTGACAGTATTAGGAGTAGGATATCTGATCGTGGTACTTGTGTGTTACTTTCCTTAGATTTAGCTAAAGCTTTTGATATAATAGATCATTCTCTCTTAGTTGAAAAATTAAGTAGATGTTTTGGGTTTTCTAGGACTGCCTGCAAGTTGATTTTTTCATATCTTTCTGGCAGAAGGCAATATGTTTATAGCAATGGTTCTTCTTCTGGTATGCTACCAGTATATAGTGGGGTTCCCCAAGGATCCGTACTTGGTCCACTGCTCTTTATTATGTTTATAAATGATTTGTTTAGTAGTGTAATGAATAACATTTGCATACCATTTGCCTTTGCGGATGATGTACAGCTTCTTTTTGGAGGTAGTGTTCAGTTTCCAGATGTTTTAAAGAACATGATTGATTATACCATGGGTATATTGAGTGGTTGGATGTCCTCTAATAACCTTTGCATAAATGCTTCTAAGACGAAAGCCATGCTGTTTGGCACTAATGTTTATGATAATTGTTTGTCCATTTTATTGCATGGGAACACAATAGAATTTGTTGATAAAATTAAGTGCCTTGGTATGATTCTTGACTGCAAATTGACCTTTGAGCATCATATAAACTCTGTAGTTTCTAAAATAAATTTTACTTTGAGAAAATTATATAACCTAAACTTGTTCCTTCCTTTACACATTAAGGAGAGAATAGTTCATGCACTGCTTATGCCTTTATTTTTATATTGTCTAGAAGTTTATTCTGGAACATATGGTTATATTATGAGGAAAGTAAGATTGGCCTTTAATAGAATTATCAGGTATTTATATTCTATAAGGTTGCACCAACATATTTCCTCATTTGTTTCAAAGTTTTTAGGTTGTTCGTTTTCTGAGTTTGTTAATATTAGATGCCTATTACATTTTTATAAGGTTTTGAAAATTAAATCGCCTGTTTTCATAGTAGACTTGTTTGAATTTTGTAGAACTGTCAGGAACAGGCAGATAAAGTTTCCAAAATTAACTCCAATTGTGGAAAGATCGTTCCAGGTGAGAGTAGCACGGACTTTTAATCATTTGCCAAATACTTTAAGGCGAGATTTCTGTGATTCGGTTAATACATTCAAAAGAAAACTTATTCAAAATGTTTCTAATAGATGATAGAAGAGTTTTTTTTTTTTATTTTATCAGCAATTAATGGCTGATATAGATTAAATTTTTTTGTTTAAGATTGTTTGGGATTTGTTTTTTTTTTTATTTTTAATTATTTTATAATTAATATTTTTTATTATATATTTTTTTTTATAATTATTTTATTAATTAATTCTAAATATTTATCTTGTTATAATTATCTTGTTATAATAATACAGAAATATTGTAACTTGTTTTTGAGTAGAAGTTTATGACCGATTATGGCCAAAAGGCTAGGTCATTGAAAATGAAGAAAATAAAATAAAATAAATAAATAAATAAAATTCGTTAAAAAACCAAAATTATGATAAAAACTATTAAATAAAAACAAGTGGAAGCATTATAAGTCCGATGTGCCGAATTTTGTATAAAAAGGTTAAATTCGGTTGTGCCGAATTTTTGGATACCCTCCACTCGGTGTTTGCATTAACCAGGGAAAGTGCAAACAATACCCAGTAAAAAACTCTGCTTACATGCAAGCAGGTTTGCAAGGGAATAAGCCAAAAAGAATCCCTTACAAATGCCATGATTTTTTTATGGCGAGTTCCCACTTGGAAGCATTACTTTTGGGCAAAATAAGTGCGGATTTTAGAGCTTATAAAAAGCTATGATATCATGGCTTGCAGTAAAATCATATTTCATGTCTACATTATTACTATTGAAAGTAATAACATGGAATATACATACATAATTTGTTTTACATAAAATACTACAGACATTATTGAAATATAATTATTTTATTTTTTTTTACCGCTCCACGTGCTAGCTCTTCAGAAGCAGTTAAATGTCTTATTATTTTTTATTACATACTCGAAAACACTAAACACAATCGGAAATCACTCGGGAAAATTCTTACAGATCGTTTATAATACAAGATATGAAACTTTCTGCATTACAATCTGCATCCTTATAAGGGATTATGGTAAGCTGCTTACAACCTGCATCCTTGTTAGGGAAAACAGTAAGCTCAAAATTTTTGTTTGTTTATTTTGCTGCTACCCAGTATTATGTAATTGTAAGCACCTACATCAGCGCATTTATTTTATCCAGCTTCTAAAAACACGAACATTTTTTACTGGGTATATACATCTATATTCTTTGTAAAAAGAATGTTGTTTTTATAAGTAAATAAAATATGACTGATTGATTAATATACAGTAGTGGTCAAAACATTTGGAACTGAGATCGCATTTGTTGTTTTCATTGATTTATTTTCTTCAAATCACACTTCGTTACTTACTAAAATTTATTTTTTATATATTCTTCATACATTCCCAGGTAGAAATTTGGGATGGTACAAAAAACGAAGAGTTTTCAAAACGTTTGTTTTGATGGTACTAAAATAAAAGCGGTTCCAAAGCGATAATTGCAAATAATACGAAAAAAAAAGCATTTAAAAAACATTATTTTGGATTGCTATTCGAACGTTCGGACAAAGTATTTTAGGAATACTTTTTATACAAACTTACAAATATTTGTGAAATAAAAACACTGTAAAAACATTGGTTCAAAGCGTTTTTCCAACGTTTGTAAAAAGTACTTTAGAGGTTCTTATCGTACAAAATTTACAACGGTTTATAAAATAAAACCAATGTAAAACCATTGCGTTAAAGCGTTTTTCTAACATTTGCCAATAGTACTTTAGAAATACTTTTTTTTTTACAAAATATTTTACTGATTAAAAAACAACACTGTCATAAGGGGGTCTATCTATATGCGAACTCGGTTTCTTATGCAATTTTTTTTATATGCTTTTCTCTTCATGAACCGAGTTCAATAAATCACTCAATATGGTCAGCCCATAATGTAGCGACTCTATAAAGTGTATAGTCCTTGTATATCTTTTATAAAGCACTATATTTTGAGGACAGATAAAGCAATATTTTAGAGGACTTTTTCAAAACTTAATAAAACGCTAGTTAAACTATTTAAAATTACAATGTTTTGTTACTTTATTTATATTATTTTAATCATATTTTACATGTTTCATAATTATTTATGTAATAGCGTTATAGCAATTGTTTCATTGTATATTTTTTATACTAAATCACATTTCCCTTAATTTAAAACCCTGAAGTAATACTTTTATGTTTCAAGCTTATTAATTTATATTTTGTTACTTTAAAATATATTTTAATTAAATTCAATAAAAATATTATTTTTCAAAATGTAAATATATAAAATTGTTTAAAATTATTATTCTGATATTTGTGTTGAAAACAATGACAAAGTACTTTAATTGTAGCTTTTTTAACGCTTAGAGAACGTTAAAACTGTAAATTGGTATTTATGAACAATTCATAAAGATCTTTAAAATTTGTCTTTCGAGCGTTTTGACAATGTTCAAAATTACAACCCTCAAAGCGGTTATCATTTGGGTCGTTTTCATAACGCTTAACAACTGTAAGCCAAAATGTTCTGCAAATACTTATTTAACGATTGAAAAAGCATTTCAAAATTTTGTTTTGCAATGTTTTGAGAACGTTATAAAATACCATCCTCAGACCGTAAATTTGGGTTATCATTTTGCACATTCTCAAAACGCTTTAAATTTGTAATTTGGTATGTTCTGAAAATGCTTGTACCATCATGAAAAATGCTTTTAAAACGTTTTAAAGATTGTATTTTTCTACCTGGGACTTAATAACTGTAAGCCAAAATGTTCTGCAAATACTTATTTAACGATTGAAAAAGCATTTCAAAAATTTTGTTTTGCAATGTTTTGAGAACGTTATAAAATACCATCCTCAGACCGTAAATTTGGGTTATCATTTTGCACATTCTCAAAACGCTTTAAATTTGTAATTTGGTATGTTCTGAAAACGCTTGTACCATCATGAAAAATGCTTTTAAAACGTTTTAAAGATTGTATTTTTCTACCTGGGAATTGTTTTATGTTAAAAAAATAAAAAAAATTAATTCAGTTAAATTAAAACAAAAAAATAATTAATAATAATAGATGTATTCAAAATGCAGGTGTTCAAAACATTTGCAACTCTCATTATTCTTACTCTTAACGGAACAATTTATACTATCAAATGCTAGGATATAACGGTAATCGCATTCATTTTTAATATGGGTTTCAGGCCGTTACATTTTTTAAACAAATTTATTATAATTATTGTTCTTTAATAGTTGTAATAAGATGTTGGAAGCATAAACATCGTAAGAATAATTTTTGTAAAAAATGGCAGGAAATAAATAAAATTCTCATTTTAAATCAAAAGTTTTAAATGATTTTCAAAATGGACTTTAACAAAAAGAAATTTCTATAAAGTACTCCTTTCCAAAATCAACGATTTGCCGCATTGTTAATAGTGGTAACATCCACACAACTCATAAAGGTGGAAGACCCCGTATTACAACTGTAAGAGAAGATCGGAAAATCAAGAATTTTTTTACGAAATATCTTAAAGCAGTTCCCAGAGAAGCTAAAACGGAACTTTTAATAGATGCCAGTCTTCCAACCATTAAAAGAAGAGCCCGAGAATATGGTCTTAGAAGTTATAGATGTACAAAAAAAAAACCGTTTGTGTCGGAAAAAAACCGAAAAGCTTGGCTTGACTTTGCACGCATCCATTTGAACTGAACTCAATAGCAATGGAAAAATGTATTGTGGTCAGATGAGTCTAAATTCAACCACCGGGGATCAGATGAAAGAGCCAATGTTCGAATACCACGAACCGAAACGTTTAATCCCATATACACAACCGCCACAGTGAAGCACGGAGGTGGAAACATTATGGTGTGGGGTTGTTTTTCAAGAAATGCGATTGGCCCAATTCACCGCATTACTAGAACAATGACGGCCACAATCTGAAGAGATCTTTTGAATTCAGTTATGCTTCCGTATGCTGAATGGGAAATGCCACTTTCATTGACCTTCCAGCACGACAACGACCCAAAACACACGGCGGGGGTTGTAAAAGTTTGGCTGCAGGAAAATGAAATTAATATCATGTCGTGGCCGGCTCAATCTTCCGCTCTCAACCCGATTGAAAACATGTGGATGATTGTAAAACGGAATATCGGTAATAAAGTATTTCGAAATGGTGATGAACTTTTCGTCGAGTTGGAGAAGCAATGGAATGAAATTTCTGACGATTATATTAAAAGCTCATTGCCTCAATGTCTAAGAGGTGTTCAGAAGTTATAAAAAATAACGGCTACGCTACAAAATACTGAGCGTTAAGACCATTGTTTGTATTTCCTGTTAATTACTTTAAGAGTTGCAAATGTTTTGAATACTGCACTATCGACTTATTTTGTTAAAATTACTTTTTTTATTTTGAGAAGTTATGAATAATTTTTTTGTATTTGAAAAATAATATGCTATAACTGAATTTAATAAAAAAAAAAACAAAAACTTATACCTCAAATCTTTTTGATCAAAAAAATTATAATTACCTAAACCATGATTCCAGTTGCAAATCTTTTGAACACCACTGTATGTGTTTGGGATGTTTTAGAAGAACAAAATGTTGTATTAATTAAAGTTTACTAAAATGAATCTGAAATTGTGCATGCTTATAACAGTGGGTCTTCAAAGGTGAAATGGTTATTGTAATTACCTAAAGAATAACGTTTCGTGAAAAATATATATATTTTAAAGTACTCTTATGATGTAAAATGCACATGTTGTTTTGTATAAAAAAATGGTTTTTTGCTTATATGATATTGAAAGTACCCTGCAGAAAATGTCAATAGTGAAAAAGTATTGATTCACTATTGACTGTGTCACCAGTACTACTAACCAAATATTCCCCAGGCAATGTAATTTGCTATAGACATTTAACATGTACGTGTCATTGAAAATCACTAGTGACATTAGAACTATTGACTAGGTAGTGAATAGGTAGTTCTTATGGGGACCATATGTAGACATTGGAACCAAAGATTCACTAGTGACTAGGTAGTTCTTATTGCACCATATGTAGACATTAGAAACATAGATTCACTAGTGACTAGGTAGTTCTTATGGGACCATATGCAGACATTGGACCAAAGATTCACTAGTGACTCGTTAGTTCTTATGGGACCACATGTAGACATAAGAACCAAAGATTCACTAGTGACTAATTACTTCTAATAGGACCATATGTATACATTGGAACCAAAAATTTACTAGTGAGTTAATAAAGTAAAAAGTGTAGATGCTTAGTTGACAATGTCAACAAAATAGTAGACAAAAGTGGAGACTTGGAGACACTTGACCCCAAGCTTCCTGCAGGGTAATAATGAGTATTAAAATATATTTTTGAATCGTTACAAACTTCATAAAAACTGTAATACAAAAGTATCAAAAAAAATTCGAATTTTGAAAGAACTAAAATTAGGTAGAAGCAAAATACAAATAATGCAATAAAGTTAGACAAGGATTTTGCAATGCTCACTAAAAAGCAATAAAAGAAGCTACAACCATTTATTTTATTTAACTTTACCGATAGCATGGATGCTAAACTAAGGTGAACTTAAAAAAATGCATTTAATAATTGCTTCTCTGTTGCTTCTCTTTAAAAAAAAAAAATAAAAATTTTTTGGGAAAAACAATGTTGGCGGTTGGTACTGGCAAAACACATGCTTTGCAAACACAAAAGTGTTTTCCTAGTACATATTATTTGTACCTTTGGTAATTTTTAACACAGGTGTGTTAATGTTGTGTATTTTTCAGTGTATAGAAACTATTTAACGTAAAAGGTTCCGGTTCCCTATATATAGATCAAAAATATACACGCTTTACCATATACAGTAAAAACTCGGTAATCCGGATTATTAATTGCAAACCCCAATCCGGATAATCGAATTTTTCGGATTACTATTACTATTACTATTTTTGTACTAAAATTGGCATTAAAGCAGATATCAATTGATATTTTTTATTTATTAAACATTAAATTAAATTATTTATTTAGAATATTGTTCTACCTCTAGTCCAAAAATCTAATATGATATTGTCATATTAGATTAAATTTGTTGCTTTTTCAAGATTCTCATAGAGTTTATTTTGTCTGTTGTATGTATGTTATGTCTTGGTTTGAGCTAAGCCAATTATTTATTTATATTGCAGACAACTAAAGATTTGGGTGATGCCAATGAAACAATTATATTGCCTATCATGAAAATGATAAAACATTTGAAAAGCAAAAAAAAAAAATATGACAATATCATATTAGATTTTTGGACTTGAGGTAGAACAATATTCTAACTAAATATATGAAAATTGAGGAAGTCCGAAAAACAATTTTTGTATTTTTAATAAAAAAAATTAAAACGTTTTTTGATTAAATTAAATTATTATATTTAAAAAGAACTAAACATACATAATTAAAGCGGTACTTTCTGTATTAAGAAGAAGAAAAAAAATATGTTTGTGTAGTAAAAATATAACACCTAATACAGATCAACATTACTCAACAGTTTGCATGCAATCCAGATTAAAGAGCTACAATCATTCCGGATTATAGAATAGACAGTGTAATGAAAAACGACTTCCGGACTATCAAATAATCCGGATTAGCGGGGTTCGGATTATCAAGGTTTTACTGTACTTATTACCTTATCTGCATATTAATACAAGATTATTGTATACAATTTTTAGATAAACCTCCACAATTGATAAAAACTAACTCTGGTGGGGATTCATCTTCAACTTCGTCTATAATAGCCACTGAATACTTGCCGGCTAGTGTTAAAGTTGTACATTCATCTGCTACACAGCAGCAGCACCAACAGCAACAACAACAACAACAACAACAACATATAAATGCCTCAAATATAAGATCAACACTAACCACACAAATGGAAAATATAGAACAATCTTCAACACAATTACCACAGCAACAACAACAGCAGCCGCAGGGTCAGCATCCGCAACAACAAAGAATAAATATTTGTCCTACCATTAGCATAGTAAGACAAAATTCTCCGCAATTAGTTACCACATCGGGAAATGTATCAACTGTATCTCTTAGCATGGCCGATGCCGTAAGTGGTCAACAAAAGCTCATACTCACCAAATCACAATTTGCTAATGTCAGTTCAGCTAATATAACCACATCAATGGGCAATACAATCACTAGCAATTTTCCTCGTAACATTTCTTTAATGTTAGCTAAAAGTTCTGCCTCTCAACAGGTATTTACTACATCCGGTGCGAAAAATACCTTGTGTGTCACAACATCAACGGGCAATACAAAAGTGGCTGGTGGAAAACGTCTTAATCTTAATATACAACCAAATGTAGTGTCCTCAACTACGCCTTCAGCAGCAGCAGCTACATCGAGCACACAAAATGAAATAGACAATTCTTCAACAACAGCAACGTCTACGGATAATACACCAGGTGGTACGGTGGGACAAGATACTGGAAATACAAATGTGCAACAAGTTCAGCAGCAGCAGCAGCCGACTACACATATAACACAAAATCGTAAAATTATACAGGTAATCATTTTTAATTATCAATTTTTGCAATTATTTTATTAACTTTGGGAAAACAAAAATTCAATTCATTTTTTTTTAATGCCAAAATTGTTTTTGTACACAATATTTATAATATTTTTCTTCAGTGTTCCCATGGACTGAAAACATATAAAATCAACAATCGATTTCCTTCTCCCTTTCCGATTTCAACCAATCTTGGTATATCTAGTTTAGGATATCTAGTTTAGGATATCTAGTCCCAGAGGATTTAAAAAAATCGCGTTTCAAAATAAATATGAAAAATATTTGAAAATTTCACAAAAGTAGTCGTACATAAACGTCCATATATTCGAAAAAATCGAAAATTTTACAAAATTAGTCGTATAAAATCCTTTATATATTTTCAACGGTTAAAGCTACTGTTATCGTGCTTTAAAAAAATAAGAAAACAAATAATTGGATGTGTTATCTTCCAAATCAAGTTTGAAGATAACACATCTATTTCACAATAACCCAAATAGAATCTACCTTTACTACTTCAACAAATATTTATAATAGATTTGAGCTGAGGGATACTTAGAATATTAGTTTTCCAAGAAAAGCCACATTTGATCATACCTCAAAATCTCGATTATCAGACAAAAAATTAAGAATTATTAGAGTACTTCGGCATTGATCCACTTTTGGTTTATTTACATATTATTTACAGATATTACTTCTTTTATAAAATTTTTTGTTTTAGAATTAGTTTTTTGCTTAATATTTATTTGTATTTTTTATTTCGAGTTGCATTTTTTAGTACTATTTGTAAAATTTGTCAATGTTGGCAATGCTATAAAATATTACACAAAACATGTTTTGAGTAATTTTTATACTGACAATTTCGTTATCGCTTTAAACTAGACAATTTGGCAACATTTGTGGGAAATTATTTTCTTTGTGTTTCCTAAAAATTTTACACTTTTGCATTTTAAAAAGACCAAAATGTCTGACATGAATACCCTTATTATTACTTCACCCCAAATTTGTTACTTCACCCGAAAATGTGTTTTTTTTTCTTTTAAATTCATATGCATAAAAAATGCAATTAGCAAATGAGTTAGTTGAAAAGTCCGTGGGAAATAAGTAGAGATGTCACTAATATTCGGTTACTATTCGGTATTCGGCATGTTTTTCCTATTCGGCCGAATACCGAATAGTAACACCATTCGGCAAAATTATTAGGTTAAATGGGCGTTGTGGTGTAATGGTTAGTGCGTTTTACTGTTACACAGATGGTCCCGGGTTCGATTCTCGGTTACGACAACATCAATTAAGAAAAATAATATGTATGAGTTTTCTATCACTTATATGTATCGCTGCGCCGACCTTCGGTGTTCCCATAGCAGTAAAATAATTAATCAGGGCTATGAAACAAAAAGCTTCAATAAATTCGCCAATTCTACATCAGGTGGCGAGCAACAACTGTTCTAAGACTTATCATCTCGCGCAATTACAGTGTTGCCATGTTGAAGCCCTTCATCTTTCACCACCTTTCATCTCTCCACTATCCCCTTTCCAAAGAAAGCAACACATTAATTAATAGGAAGAATTTCCTGAGTGTTGCTCTTTTAAAAAACAAAAAAAAAAAAATAGGTAAAAAATCAGTGTTTTTTTATCAAATAATTTCGGGAGGCCTGGAAACGACCCTAATTGTGGTCCTCTAATGACTGTAAACATTTTAAAGTGCTTATTACAGATGTTGGCTTTAAATTATAGTTTATAAAAAATCTCCATAAATTGAAAATCAAATTTTTGTTTAGGTATTACCGGGAGGTTTATATAGCAGCAGTGGAGGTAGTTTTGTGCAGATAACTAAAACAAAGCCACCACAAGAGGAGGAGGATAAGAAAAAAATGGAAATAGGAGAGCAACAACAACATCAACCACAACAACAACAACAAATTCAACAGCAGCCACAGCAGCAAACACAACAAATTCATTTGCAAATACAACAACAATCAGCGCAACAGCAGCAGCAAACACAGCAACAACATCCACAACAACAGCCGCAGCAGATACACATGCAAATACAACAGCAAAATCATTCACAACAAATTCACTTACAACAACAATTACAAAATGCTCAACAGCGACAACAACAATTACAACAGCATAGACAACAACTGCTGCATAAACAACATTTGCAACAATTGCAAAAGCAACAACAGCAACACCAACAACATATATTAAATCAACAACAGCTGTCACAAAATCAAGATTCCAGCAACAGCTCTACTAATCCAACAACAGAAAATCCTACAGAACCCCCTAAATATACCCTTAATCCAACACTCACACACGCTTCATATAATAACCCCAATACTAGTAACTCATCCATAACATCCAGCTCCGATCAACAACATCATTTACACCATCATCTCAATCCACCACCCAAAGCCGAAGAATCAAATAATGTTTTACTCAAACAATTATTACAAAATTCGAATTCAACACCGAATAGCAATCAAAGCAATAGCAGCAATATCTCCAACTCACGTTCTGGATCATCTTCAAATCCCACAGCTGTATTGCCGGCTCGTAAAGTAATAAATGTTAGAGCTCCAAGTTTGGGTTTAGTTAGTTCATTGGAAGCCCAATTGGCAAGACCTGTTATACCACCAGTACCTGCCAGTGAGTCATCCTCAGCATCAGCTGTCTCACAAACACCGCCAACAACATCACAGGCACTAAAAAATCTAAATGATCAATTGAAGGCATCAGCAACACCAATAAATCAAGGACCCTCCCCAGCACCCACACCACCTCATTCATTATCAACTACTCCCACCAATACCAACAATAATGCACCCTCGTTGATAATATCAACCTCAAAATCATCTTTGATTCAGCATTCATCAGATAATAAACCAAAACTTACTTCCTCACCATTAATATCAAAAGAAACTTCATTTGTTTCAAAGCCGCCAACAATCAATTCCTCTTCGGAACAATCTGAACAAAATATAGAAATATTTCTTTGCAACAATCGTTGGGCGTTGGTACCGAAACATCACTGAAAACAGAACATCAGCAACATCAGCAGCAGCAGCAACAACAACAACAACAGCAACCAACTGAAACGTTAGCTTCGTCCCAGCCGACCTCAGTACAAATGGGTGGAGGTGGTAGTCAACAATCTTTCAAACAATTTTTACATAATTCAAATCAAGGTGGTACATTGACTACAAAAATTAGTAAATATGTGCAAGATGTTAAAAAGGCTGCTGAACAGCAACAGCAACAACATCATTTACAGCAACAGCAGCAACTTCAACAACAGCATCTTCAACAACAACAACAAAACCAACAACAGCAGCAACAAAGCCAACAAAGCCAACAACACCAACAATTGTCTGCTATTCGAACTTTTAGTTCCGCAAGTACCATTTCCAACCTTTCTGCAATTAATAAAGAAAAGTAAGTTTATTTTATATTATATTTAAAACTTGATTAGCTTATAAGTTTTTTTCTCAAAATGCACTATAAAACACATTCCCAAAACTACAGAATTTTAATGCATGGATGGTAATCGATTCGATACGGTTATCGGTAAGGGTAACGCTATTTTCTTTTGTTTCGGTAACGGTATTTTAGCGGCAACGATATTTAAGTTTTTCCGGTAACGGGTTTTAGCGATAACGATATTTTGGTAACGAAATTTAGCGGTAACGATATTTTAGATATTTCGGTAGCGATATTTAAAGGATAACGGGTTTTCAGTTATTTCGGTAACGGTATTGAAAATGTAACGTTATTTTGCATTCGAAATTTTTCTTTTATTATTTATAATCATATATTTAGTTAGAATATTGTTCAACTATCCAAAGTCCAAAATCTAGTATGAGATTGTCATTATTTGTTACATTTTAAAAAGTTTGAACATTTTCATGATAGACAATAAAATTGTTTAATTGGCATCACCCAAATCTTCAGTTGTCCGCAAATGGAAACGTTAATTGGCTTAACTCAAACCGAGACATAACATACATCAGACAAAATCAACTCCATAAGAATATGCTGCCTTAGGCAGAGTTTTGGGATGTTAGTTAAACTCGGTTTAGTTAATCCGACAACGAATTTTGTTTGCCATTTCCAAGTTTATTAACAACAAATTGTTGGAACCACTTCATTGTGTTTAGAATTTTGGGCATTGTTATAACAAAATAAATCATATATCAGAAGCAGTATTCCATTTACAAACTTCGTTAATCTAAATAGGCCTTAGTGTATAAACTGGCTGATTTGGTAAACCTTATTTTAAAATCAGAACAATTCGAAAAGCCAATTATCGTTTTCTGTTGCAGACAACTGAAGATTTGGGTGATGACACTGAAACAATTCTATCAAGAAGATGATCAAAATTTTTGAAAAGCTACAAATAAAGTCAAATTAGACAATATCATATTAGATGTTGGACTTGAGGTTGAACAATATTCTAACTAAATATATGAAAATATAGAAAGTCCGAAAAAACTGTTTTTGTATTTTTAATACAAAAATTGGAACATTTTTGACAACGTTGTTTCTACAAATTGTAATACAACAAACACACATACTACATACAATGATATACTGAGTATATTGATATGTAAAAAATGTTGCTTTTCAAATAGTTTTGATTTTATAATTATTTTTACCAAATCAGCCAGTTTATACACTAAGACTAATTTTCACAATGTCCCGTTAGCTACTAATTGACAAATTTGTTGTTGTTTCCCATATCAAATTTCAATTTAACTGTTTATAAATTTTAATTTTTGTTACATCGGTAACGATATTTTACGAATAACGGGTTTTCAATTATTTCTGTAACGGTATTTTAGGTATAACGATATCCAGTTGAAAGGAGTTTGAATCGATAATGGTATTTTAGCGGTATTGTCTGCCAAACATGGTTTAATTCGGTTTAGGACCACCGCACAGTGTATTGTTCCCATATAAGGAGTGAGCAAAAATAGAAAGAGTTGTTGTATATTCAAAAAAAAAAAAAAATTAGCATGTTTGTTTCTTTTCTTAAAATAAAAAAACTTGATTTCTGAGATAATCGGCCCAAGGATACACACTAGGCCGGGTCGATTTGTATGGAGGCAAAAAAATCGCTCAGCGTTCAAGGAGAATCGTATTCTAGGGATCAAAATAAGAAACTTTGCCGAAGGAACCATACCTCTAAAACGAATTCTGATGTCCCGACTTTTGACCCGTAGGGTAAAATTTTGAAAAAGCCCACTTTGATATTTCAGAAAGTAGGAGGAATCTCTCCAATATTATGGGAGCTACTTCTCCGGGAGACGCGCTAGCAGATTAATGCATAAATCATCATTCTAGGTGACCGTTAAGGGGTTAAAATTTAAGTTGAAAGAGGGCCTTTTTAGCCGTGTTTTTATAGCAAAATGTACAAATCTCGGGATAGAGATATATCAGAAAGTAGAAGGAGTCTTTCCAAGATTAGGGTCTCTATTTCTTCTCCGGAAGGCGCTCTAGCAGATAAATGTATAAATTATATTCGATTGGGTTGGATTCGATTGGGGCACTCTAAATAGGTCAAAGTGGGATTTTTCAAAATTTGACACTACGGGTCAAAAGTCGGCAAAGTTTCTTATTTTGATCCCTAGAATACGATTTTCCTTGAACGTTGAGCGATTTTTAAATCGACCCGCCCTAATACACACACAAGTTTAGAATAAAAGATACCATATTCCTTACAGTGTTGTAAAAATTGCTTATTGCTCTAGAAATAAAGTACTTATCATGTTCGCCTATTTTCATGAAATCGAAGCAACGACTCGTATAGCTGTCATAAATAATTTTTCTTAAAAACGCTATAAATCTTTTAAAACCCAAGTACATGCATTAAATATGGTTTTACCATTTTTTTTTATACAAAAGAAACAAAAAAAAATATTTAAAAAAGACATGTTAGAAGTGAAACAAATTTTTAGAGGTGAAAAACTTTTTTGAATGTAGCAAAGAAAATTGTGAGCTAAATAAATTTTAAGGTAAAAAACAATTTGTATATGTATATACTTTGAAGGGTCTTAGGCTTATATTTCGATGCGTTACAAACGGAACGACAAACTGATATACAAGGGCGTCCCAAAATTTGCCGACCTAACAAAGAAAACACAACAAATTTGGGACAAATTTTCTTTATTTCTCAACATAATCCCCTTTTAGTTCGATACACTTTTCCCAGCGATATTCAATAGCTTCGATACCCTGTTTATAGCAAGAACTGGCCGGCTCTGGATCTGGGGCGAACGAGGGCGCTCCTGTCGCTTTCCAGGTGGGAAATCTCTGACATGGTGGCAGTGATAACCGGACACTGTCTTATTGGCAGGCACGCTCGTAGGTTGGAGGTGTTATCGCCTGACTTCTGTAGGAGCTGCGGGGACGAGGAGGAGGAGGAGGAGAGTATTGAGCACTTTCTCTGTTCATGTCCTGCGCTGGCGCTACGTAGGAATGCCTCACTTGGTTTGGCGTTCTTTCACGATCTTGGGGATCTTTCAGGTGCTGGTATTCCGCACCTCCTTAGCTTCGTAAGGAGCTCTAACTGGTTCAACGGTGGAGTCTGATCGGTAATCCGTCAGCCTCGTGGCATCACAACAGACCTCAGAGTCTAAGTGTGCTGGTGCTCACGGAGCCGGCTACCACTCTGACCTAACCTAACCTAGCAAGAACTGTCTAGCTCCTTAGATAGCCATCAACCGCAGACTCCACCTCTTTATTGTTGGCAAATCTTTACCACTGAGCCATTTTTTCAAGTGAGGCAATAGAAACTAATCCGAGGAAGCTAAATCTACCGAATAATGCAACGACGAAACAATTCGAACTTGTAACTCATTGATTTTGGCCATCACAATAGTGTATGTGTGAACTGGTGCATTGTCTTGATGAAACAACACTTTCTTTTTCGTCAAATGCGGCGTTTTTCTTTAATTTCATCACTTAAATGCTGCAATAAATTAGCATAATACTCGCCGTTGATTGTTTTTCCTTTTTGAAGATATAATCAATAACAATTATCCCACGCGCATCCCAAAAAAACAGACGCCTGCACATTGAATTGTCTTAACGTTCTTTAGACACGATTCTCCCACTGCTTTGACTTTGGCTCCACTGCTTTGATTGTTCCTTTGTCTTAGGTGCGAACTGGTGGACACATGTCTCAGCCATGGTTACGAATCTACACAAAAGCTCGATTTTATTTTAGTGAAACATCGCCAAATCGATCACTACGGTGGTCGTCTTGGCAGCTCGTATGGCCTCGTTTAAACTCTATCACCCAATATTTTTCCCAGAGTAGAATCTAGCTCGGCTTTAATATTGGTTGGACTGAGACCTTTCAATAAAAGTATTAAATTACATAAAGGTAACAAATTTTTACCATCTTGACAAATTCACTAAGATCCTTTTATTTTCGATTTCTCCAAAAAAATACTATACAACGTGGCGTCTTCAAACTTAAAACATGTTTTATAAGGTTGCCACTTTTCACCAAAATAATTTTTTTCGAACTATTTTATGTCCGGTCGGCTAATTTTGGGACCGCCCTCGTATACCCTCAGTATGTGGAGGGTTTAAAAAACCCAGTCAAAAAAAGACAAACAAACAAGGCCATTTAACAGGTGGTCCAAGTGATGACAACAAAGTCCGTCTGTTCAAAAAGTGTCAAAAAAGCACTGGGTAAACAAAATTTCAAACATTAGCAAAATAGTTGGTCTAAAAAACAGATTTCCCAAAATTGCAAAAATTTCATTTATTATTTTTTTTTTTTGGTACAGGCCACCAGATTGGCGGCCGACAGCATTACTCACTGAGCTAACGAGACATGGCTTAAAACGTACATGAATGATAACTGCTGGGTAACCGTTGGTTGTGTGAAATACGCTAGCACCACTAGCATAAGGTTTGCTTTAAAAACTTGGCAACGTTGGCAAAACAAAAAAAAGTTGGAGCTTTTTCAAAAACAGAAAAATAAATTTTATTTAAAAAAATATTAAGAAGTAAAAAAATTAACAACAAAATTTGTGCCTGAAATCAGGATAGAACTCGAAATCTTTGACTACAAACTTTTTTAAACAAAGCATCATAATTTTTAAATAAGTATTTGTTACTAATAATAATAATGAATGAACTTAAATAAATTTTATTTAAAACGTAGATCTTTTAAATTGTTTAAACTACCTTAAATCGACCTTACAGTTCTTAAATATGACAATTTTATAATATTTTTAATAAAACTTTAGGCATAGCGGCAATTTGAGCCTTATACACATGCTCATCAACAAACTGTTAGCTCCACTTCTAACACCACTTCACTAAATGTCAATGTAAGTCAAAGTCTATCAGCAGCAGTTTGTAGGGACAATTCAGCAAAATAAATCTTTAATGTCATTGGAGAGGGTAGTTTAGCTGAAAGCAATAATAAAGCCAAAGTTTTGGTGGATAATCAATCTACAACAACGGCCATACAACAGTTGCAACAACAAACAACACATCAACAACAAAATCAAATTCTTATGCAACATATGCAACAGCATCAACAACAGCAATCACAACAACAACAGCAAACTCAACAACAACAGACACTGCAACAACAACAATCACAGCCACAGCATCATCAACAACAAACAGCAGCAACAAATTGACCCAACAAAGCAAGTGTATAAAAATGGAAGTAGATGATACACAAAATTTTCAACAAATTCAACAGGTGCAATTGCAACAAACAACATCAACAGCATCAGCATCAGCAACAACAACAACAAACTCAAGTACACCAACAACAACAATCATTTAGATCCATGGCTACAACACCAACAAGTTCAGTGCCTTCTACTCCAACCAATGAAGGTCCTCCACATTTAAATATTATAAACAAACAGCAGCCACAACTACTACAACATCATATGCACAAACACAACAACAGCAGCAACAACAACATATTCAACAACAAATGTCACACCCCTATTCAAACAGCATTATCAGCAGCATCTGCAACAGCTGCAACAGCAACAACTGCCCCAAATTCAGCCACTAAAGATGCTGATCGCAAGAAACGTAAACGTGATCAACAAAAACAACGTAGACAACTAATTGGCAATACCAAAGATACTGCCACTGCCAATAGTTCACCCCTCATTAGCTAGTACCTCTAATGCTGCTAATGCCAAAAAAACGTTCACGTAAATCCCTTAAATCGGAAGAAGACTATGATGGTTTTTATCGACAATCTACTATTGGCACATGCGCCAAATGCAACCGTTGCAAGTCTTGGAACCTCAACTCAATGTAAATTATGGTGTCTGCAATATCTATGGTTGGCGTAATTGGTCTCGTAGTTCGAACTCTACATCGCCCGTTAAAGAAAGTCGTCAAAGTGAACGGGCTCACTTGTTCGAACAAGAACTAGAGGGTGAATATGGTTCAGGTTATTTACCCAACAAAGTGCCTTTTTATGATTCAAAAAATTTATGGATCTTAAAACAAACGATGATTCAAATTCTACTTCAATACAAATAATTTCTACGATCAAGAATTTACCTCGTTCACATATAAAACTGAGCCAGAAAAATTAACGAACTTGGGTTAAAGTATATCGAGAAAGAGCGGTTGATGCTCCAGAAATTGTTAGCAATAAGTTGTTGGTGCCGGTGGATCCTGTAAAAACGATGCGTTTAAATATGTTGCAACAGGAAACATTTCCGGGTCTTATATTAATGAGTAGTACGCAACAAAAATTGGGTCGTATGTCGCCTGTGATACCGTTTGTCAATTCAATGGCTTTAATATCGAAACGTAAAAAGACTCCATTGAAACCATTAGATAATGATGCTGGAGCCAATGGTTTATACATCAAAGATCATCTACAAGATGATATGGATAATAAAATGGGGGTAAGTGTATATTTTTTTTACGATTTATAAGACTGTAGAGATAACTCCTAAACTCCTTGATGGAAAGTTCATAAAAAATCTTGGCATTTAAATTACACTTAAAATTTTTTTTTGAAAATGAAATTGAACAATTTCTTAAATACAGTATTTTCAAAAGTGTAAGAAATTCGGTGATTATTTTGTTGGCTTAATGTTAGGCCAACCCCTTATTTTGTGAGATTCGAAAGAAAATGCATGAGCTAAAAATGGGGTATGGAGTTGGGTCAAGTTGCTCCTCCTCGGGGTCAAATAATGGGGTTAACAAAATCCACAAATACCCCACAACTTTTCGTGTTGTAACTAGTTGCTGGAATAGGCTTAGTCGAGTCCAGGGTTCGTTACAGAATTATTTATTTGTTCCAAGGTCCAAAGGAAAACGCATATTTTTTCCATTAACGTTATAAACGCATCACTTTATTGATTATTAAATTGTTCTTATTTTTAATTTTAGTATCTTATCAAATCGTACAATCTTTTTGTATAATGCTCGATGCATTGCTTTTATTTAAAATAATATAAATTTCCGGTCCTATACACGACAGACATCTTATACTACCACACCATTACGACACGTTATATTCCTACGTATCACACCAACAAAATCCTAATATTGGAGAAAGGTCAACCCAAACAGTCCTCCTAACTAAGGGACAGGCAATATATTAATGTTTGTGGAAAGTCAACGCAAACAGTCCTCCTAACTAAGGGACAGACAAATATTCTAATATTTGAGGAAAGGCAACCCCAAAACAGTCCTCCAACTAAGCTCCAGACAATATCCTAATATTGGAGAAAGTCAACCCAAGTAGTCCTCCTAACTAAGGACAGATAAATATTCTAATATTTGAGGAAGTCAACCCAAACAGTCCTCCTTAACTACGGACATGAAAAAGATAATATTTGAGAAAGTCACCCCAATCAGTTCTCCTAACTAAGGAATAATTTGAAAGACGAAATATAAGAAATGCCAACCCAAACAGTTCAATAGTTTTGCCTTTAAATGGTTTCAACTAGTTGACAACCCAATCTACCTAATCAAACCGCCACAGCAAGACTGATTAGTTTTCTGCGTTGGTTTTTTTTTTTTTTCACAAACCATCAAACATACAAAACTCACATGCATGCCTACATTCATACATACAATTAGTATTTACACAACAGATCTGTGACAACAACAGGCTAGGTATGTTAGCAGTACCATGAACATTTATGCCGCCTAACTATTTAAACGTTAAGGGACATCACAAGTCAATAATTAATATTAAATTTAATAATATTTAATATAATTGCGTGGTACAAGAAAACGACTTTGTTCCTCACAATCTGATCCGGAGTGGTCCGTATAGGGGTAACATGTAAGACTGACCCTCATTAATTCCCTACCCCACCTCCAAATTTTTTGAACATACCTAACTTCTATCTGCACTCCTAAGATGGCTCCCATGCAACAATTAAATTCTTATAAAAATTTCTCCCAACGCTCTAACTGTCCCCAAGGGCGCCTCTAGCATTTTCTCAGATAACACCTAGCCCCCTATCTCCACTACCTAAGGGGGCTCCCATACAAATTATAAGTTTGCTCCCTACGCTCTAAGGATTATTCAGTCACAGTTTCCACTTTGTTTGGAAATATTTCCAATAGAGGGCGCTTATAAAGGCAAGAAAATTTAAAATTTCTATATCTGCAACAAGTTTGATTGCAAAAATTCCAGCGGATCTATGAAGTGTCTTAATGAGTTAACGACATAAAAAATAAATTTAATAATAATCTTACAAAAACAGATAATAATGTCAGTTTATTAATTCGAAAGTATTTTAATTAAGTCATTTCTGAAGGTTAATATATGATTCCAATGTCTATTAAGCGGGAATTCATTAAATATTAAATATCGGGCATCCCTAGTATCAACATATTTGTTTTTTCGAGTATATCAGACATGTGTTCATACAAAAACGTATTATCTTTGGCCCCACCTTTAACCCTTAAAACGTGAGATTGGGCCGCTGAAAAAATATACGTTTGCATTCTTTTTTTCTTTATTACATATTCAAATTTCTTTAAGATCGGAGAGAACTAGAATTTTCTTTTCCCGGACTTTCTGATTTCCGGGGAAAGCGGGAGTTAATTTGCAATTTCCCGGGATCCCCGGAAATTCCCCGGTTCAATAATAAAATTAGTAAAGTATCAAATAAAGTGACAAGGTTTTCTTTAAAAATACTCATTCATAGGAACAAACATTTGAAATTAATTTATTGCGTCAAAAAAACCAAAAAAATATTTCATAAAAATCTCATTAGCTAGAGTTTCACAATGTTTTGAAGCAGAACTGAAGAATTCCTAAATAAAAAATTACAGATTTTAGAGTCTATATAAAAAAACATTCATAGATTGGTTGGAAAATAGTAGCTGAGAAAAAATGGCGGTGTGATTCAGGGCTGCCAGATGACATCGGCAAAATCGACAAATCAGTTTGAAAAATCGTCATAAAAATCGGAAGTTCAGTTCTACCAATTAAATACGACTTTAAATGACTCCAGAAAGTGAAATAAAAACACAAATTTTCAATTTATAACGAGCTTTCAACCTCCGTATATTTACAAAAATAAAGCAAATCAAACATATTAGCTAGGTTGATACTAGTATTTCGATCTGGCTAAAGATCTCATCAGAACCCGAAGTTTTAGAAAAGTTAGAGCCTCCATAATAGGCAGAACTTTAATAAAAAAACTATTAATAATCAATTTTGCTCCATTCTTGTCTTCTTAGTAATCAAGCACGTGGTTAGGTCTTTTCCTAACAAGCATCATGACGTTACTAAACTTTGAAGACCAAAAATGTTCTATTTATTTAAAAATTTTTAGTTTGTACTCTGGCTCAAGTAATATTTTTTACAGTTATATTAGTTTTTTTGTTTTCATATACATAGATTAGATTAGATTAGATCAGAAGGACTATGCACCGCGACCAATGTAGGTCTTTTGTGCTGCCTAAGATTACCTACAGATTCAAGCTACCTATAAGCCAATTATCCTATTAGGCAAAATGTTCGTGATGTCGGAAGGCGAAATGAGCGATCACCCAGAACCTAAGTCTCCTATCACAAAGCCTGGACTTCGCAGAGAACATGCTCCGAGGTCATATACATACATCGAGATTATTTTTATGTTATTTTCAATTTATAACGACTTTCAAACCTCCGTATATTTACAAAAATAAGCAAATCAACATATTAGCTAGTTGATACTAGTATTTCGATCTGGCTAAAGATCTCATCAGAACCCGAAGTTTTAGATTAGCTAGAGCCTTCATAATATTTTTGTTAAAAATATGAACCTTAAAAAATCAATGTAAAAATTTGCCTTAGCAATCTAAAAAGCTGACTCAAAAGTGAGCGATAATTTTGTTAGACTCATAAAAGACTAAAAAATTTTTAAAATTTATGAAGAATTTTACGATATTGTACGTTCTTTTTATTTTGAATACACAGGTTGCTTTTTTGGACAGAGCAACTTCATAGGAAAAACTGAAACATGCTAATGTTTTCCGACCCTATTTATGAGTAATTAATTCCTTGCTGGGTAATTAATTTCCTTAACATTCTGAAGGAACCATTTTTATGTAGTTCTGCAAAAATTGTCCAAAAAGTTTTATTAAAAAAATCCAAGATTTCCTATGTTTTTTTATTTAAAAAAAATCTTTATTTTAGGACCAAAAATCGTCCAATTGTCATTTGTCAAATTTCTGACTGACCAAAAATGTCAAAATGACGATATATTCTCAAATCTATCTAGTCTTTATGTCTCTTAGCCTCATTTTCAAATGTCCCGTTAGCTACTAACTGGGACTTTAACTGAAACTTATGTTCTTGTTTCCAATATAAATTTTCAATTTAGTTGTGTTGAGATTTTGTATTTTGCTTGGCAACCCTAAAACAATGTGACGCCGTTAACATTCGTTTATCTTATTTTCTCTTTTATTCATTCCTTTTTATACTTACTAGAGTTAAGAAATTCATTTTTATTTAATAAAAACTTTATTTCACTTAAATAAAACTTAAAACAAATTGTTTGTTAAATTTTAACTGGGCTTTCTGTAATCGGGCCTTAATTGCTAATTTATTTATTTTACGTACTTATAGCTTTATATTTACGTACTTATAGCTTTAGTCATTGTTATTTTAATTAAAACATCAAATCCTTCGAAGTCATGTTTGAGACTCTTTTATCGCCGGCTTCGATTTATTTTTAACCCAATTCTGGCATAACAAATTAATTATATTTTTTGAGGAATTTTATATATAAACATAAAAAATGTTCATATATAGTACGTATCTCATAAGTGTATATCTTTTTAAAAAGAGAATTTTCATTCTTAACATCACTAAATAAAATGTTTCGTTAATTTCCAAAGCATTTCCCTGGATTTCGGGATTGGAAAATTTCGGAAATATCGGGAAATCCCGTCCCAGGAATTCCGTGAAAAAATCTAGAGAGAAGCCATCGGGAGACTCCCTTGTTAGTATTAATTTCATTTCATAAACCCTAGATGACACATCTAACTTAATTTATTTCACTCCCAACAAAAAAACTTTAAAATTTCTGTTTGGAAAACAAATTTAGCTTTGTTCGGTTATCGGTATTGTTTAACGGTATTTTGTAAATATTTCGTTATGGTATTTTTAAGTTAACGATATTTTAAGTTATATCGTTATGTTATTTTAAGGTTAACGTTATTTTAAGTTATTTCGTTAAGTTATTTTATTGTTAATGCTATTTTACGTAATTCGTTAGGTTGTTTTATGGTTAACGTTATTTACGTAATTTTTAGGTATATTTATTTTTTAACTTATAACAGCAATTCTAGCACACCTTAATTACAAATTGTTAAATGCATTCCAAAATTGCAACAACAACGTAAAAAATAAAATTATAGAAAGAAAAGGTTATTTTTGGATTACAGATCGTAAAAGTAGATAGTAGCAGCTTTCAGATCCTTTTTTAAATTTGGAAGTTGCCAGTTTTTAAAACTGTAGGTCATTAAAATCACTTGTTTTAGAAATTTTTAAAAATTTTAAAAACATGAATAAATTCGCGGTTTTTAAAATTTTTAAAGAACTAAAACGGGAACTTCTTTATTCATCCATAGAGTCTTCCTGTTCACAATGTAAAGAAAGACGGATGACATGAGGTCAAAGATGCTAATGTTTCAATGTTCTATCATGAAGTGATGTTTGGAATTGACCATTCATGATTTTTTTATAATTTTAAAGTAATGATGTTTTTGAGGGGAAAACATGTTTTATTTCGTTATGATATTTTAAGGTTATCGGTATTATAAAAATATTTCGTTAGGGTATTCTAAGGTCATCGGTATTTCAAGTTATTTTGTTAGGGTGAGTTATTAAGTTATTTCGTGTGAGTTGCCCAGATTTGATGACGCGAAAAACAGCAAACTGCAATCAGCAACAAAAAAGTTACAAACAAAAAGTTGACGTTGTTCGTCGATTCGACGAAAAAAATGCTTTAAGGGTTAACAATATATATTGCGAATAAAAGTTTAAAATTATTTAATATTATCGCTAAACTAAAAAAAATTTTTTTTGACGGATATCCGAAAAATTTATCCGATTCCCTTAAAACTTGGCACATAAAATTGGTAACTGATTCCATGAAGTTGTTCGAA
>CM037855.1:185523667-185666238 GCA_021234595.1 Delia radicum | reverse complement strand
TTTATTAAAAATTTAATCTTGTGATTTTATTACAGATTCGTTTTTATTGGTCTATGTTTCGCCCTAATAAACGCTGCCGTTATATTTGTACAATTTGCTGAGGTATCTGGACGTCCAGAATTCGTATTGTTGTTCAAGAGCCTGATAAAACCGATTATTGAGATACGTGATACAACACCCAAGGCAGTGTGGCAACGTGTCTTACAACCTTTGGCCGAAATGCGCAAAACTCACAATTGGTAAAACTATATCCAGAGTTTTTAAGCGGTGGAAGATTTGTTTGGTTAACTGAACCCACAATCGTACGCATAATTGAAAGCTTGCCAGGTGTTGAGACCTTGACCAATTATCGTTTTAAATATGGTCGTAATCCATTATTAGATTTGCCTTTGGCCTTAAATCCTTCGGGAGCAGCTCGTACAGAACCAAAACTTAGACATCTTAAACATCTCAAACATCATCCGCAAAGAACTTGCAGTAATGTGAATTCAGGTCATCATCAGGGTAATATGACTTCTGTAGCTGCAGCTGGTGAAGTTTCATGTCCCTATAGTAAACAGTTTGTGCACTCAAAGAGTTCTCAATACAAGAAAATGAAACAAGAATGGCGTACAACGTTTACTTAGCAAGGTAAGTTTTTTTTGTTGAACTATGAAACTTTTTAAATTTAATTACTTAAAACTTGTATGATTTTAGATCGAAAATTCAGGGTTTGGGTTTATATGCTGCTCGCGATATGGAACGTCATACTATGATTATTGAATATATGGCGAAAGTTATACGTTCTGAAGTCTCTGAAATACGTGAAAAACAATACGAAGCAAGGGTAAATATGAAAATATTTATTGATATTTCAGCAAAAGTTTTATACCCTCCATATACTGTAATGAGAGATATATTAGTTTATCATTCCGTTTGTAACGCATCAACATATAGACATAAGGCTTCTAAAGTATATGAGCTACTTCAAACATTTTCGACACATGTTGAAACTGACTTTAGATGCGTCTTAAAATTTTCCAATTTTTGAACTTTTCCAAAAAATGCCTGTTTTCAAAAATATTCGCGATTTATTTTAAGTTCTAACATATGAAAAAAAAATTTTGAGAATATTTTTTTTATTTTTTAGTGGTGATAATTAGTAGTAAATACAATGAGATCTATAAATTGATGTAGGATTAAATAAATCCAAGTAATGCAGTAATTTTAATTTGCTTGAATCTGTAAAACCGCCATAATCTTTGTGCCGTTAAAGATAAAAGATTAACACGAATGGATTTAGCATGCTTAAACATCGCTAACATATACACAAAAGTTTATTCATGTCATACAAAAAATGTTGAAAATATTTTACATCAGTGTCGACAATTTTTGAACTCGTCATATATATGCTTGATTGCTATTAAATTTTAAGCCGATTAAACGACGTCTGTCTGTGTTGAAAAGTGGATTACGGTGCGAAAACGCAATCGGGATTACTAATTTTTACCTATTGAAATGAACAAACTCGGTCCAGCAGTTCAAAAGTTATGAGTGAAAATGTGAAATTACCTTCAAAATTTCCATACAATTGGTGTATTCATAGAAGCGTCTACTAAATAAAATAGTATGCCATATTTTTTTCACCAGACGCTTATAAGTGAATAATATTTTAAATTCACCACGTCATTTTCTTTTAACCACAAAAATATTTTTTCTTTCAAAATTGTTTTTTTTCGTTTTTTTCTTTTCACCACAAAAATATTTTTTCATTTCAAAAACTATTTTTTTTTACGTTCAAAAAGTTTTTCACCTAGAACATTTTGTCTCACCTCTAACATGTTTTATTTTGTTTTTTTTTTTTGTTTGTTTCTTTTACACTAGAGCGAAGTACCCATAGAGTATGGTATGTGCAAAAGTTTTATATTTATAGCTCCCAGCACATTTTTCGGTAAATTGGTGATACAAAATAATTTCCGCGCAACAATTTTTCCTTTATGTCGACTTTTACCCCTAAATATTTCTTAAAGAAATATTATATATAAGCATTTTTATATAAAACTAGCTGACCCGACAAACGTTGTTTTGCCTTCAAATTTTATTTTCATTGAAAGTCTGGTTTTCAGCCATTTTTTATTTTTTGTACCCGTATCCAAGCAATGCTGTGTAACAAAGCAAAAATTTTTGATATTCACACAATTTATATGAAAATGACTAACACCACATCTCGACCAAACGAAAATATTTTTAACAATTTTTTTTTGTAAAAACCATCCTCATTGCATGTTCTACAAAACGTATTCAGCCATTTTTTATTTTATGCAGCCGTTCTCGAGTTATGGAGTGACAATCAAAATGTACACTTCTTTTTATATACATATATGTGTATAGATATAGATGAAATGACAACATTTCTCTCTTAAACATTTTTTACATATCCTTGACGCGTCATGATGTTGTAATCGGTCTAAGCCAAAATTTGTGTCTTAGTTTTTATTCAAACGGCTCCTATATATTAATTTATAAATTTGTTTCAGTTTGGGTTTTGCCAAATTGTTTGGTATTACATGTAGTTTAGTAATCCAATAACATTTGAAAAATATATGTTTTATTCCATGACAAATTTATTAAAATCCAAATTTCAAATTCCAATCTATACTAATATTATAAAGAGGTAATGTTTGTATGTTTTTTTTGTTTGTTTGTAGAAAGTAATCTCCGTAACTAATCATACGATTTCTATTTTTTTTTACCAATATTTAATTTGGTCATCCAGGATGGACATAGGCTATATATAGTTCCGGAATTTTTTTTTAAAGTTATGAGCGGAAACATAAAAATAATATATATATAAAACAGGATGTGTGTATGTATGTAACGTATGGACTCCAAAACGGCTGGGCCGATTTGATGAAATTTTTAGGGAATCTTCAGAATATTCAGGCGGGCGACACTGTGTAGTCTGATTTTTGATTTTCTGTCTGTGGGTGGAGGGGCGTGGCAAAATCCAATTTTCATATTGTACCACCAATGACATATACATATATTTATTTTTTTTTTGCCTTTTTTTTTTTTATTTTATTTATTTTTTTTTTGAAAGACGTTGTCATGTTTTTCAAAACGAGATATCAAACTCTTAAATCGGTTATGTAGTTCCGAAGATATTTACAAAAAAACCTATGTTAATATTTACAAAAACCTATGTTAATCTTCAAGCTATGTTACACGAACACAACAGCCTCATCCGTCTATTCAAAACAGCCCTAGACCAGATGCCGACAGATGAATTTACGGTTGTGATAAGAGCTGACCAGACAGCGGCTGGTGAGCATGAGCGGCGCTTTAATGCACCGGTGATAGGTGACGTCGCAGTTGTTATGCAGTTGTTTTCAGCTATTTGTTTTCTATGCTTCAGCAAATAAATTATTTACTAATGTGAATTTATTTTTTTAATTATTTTTTTGCGTAAAATAAATTTCTTGATTTAAGGAATTAATTACAATTAAAATTTGAAGTCAAAACAACATTTGCCTGGTTTATTATATTTTGGGCACATCATGTGTGAACGATATTTTTTCGATATTTTATATAAACTTTACTAGATACCCCGAAAAATCGTTGATTTTTATTAAAAAAAAAATACTAGGCAATAATTTAACTTAGGTAAAATTTATTATTTAATTTTTTAGTTCTCTACAAAACAAAAAAACCTATTGAAAATCAGTCCACCCGTTAAGGCTGCACAGTGGAACCCGCTTTTCAATATCTTGTTCTGAGAAAAAAGCATTTAAAGTAAATATTTCTCATGGATAATATAGGGCAAGGAGTTTGTTTAACATGCTATACTTTTTTTATTTCTGCGATTTTTTCTACATTGTTTTTAAAGCATATAGAAAAAAGTTCAAACTATTGAAAAATTGAAAAAAAAAATGATAATAAACTACTTAAGAATAATACCTCAAAAGAGATTTGAACTACTTTTAGTCCATTTTATGGGTAAAAGTCGATTCTGAATACTGGCCTGTTCTCATACGAAAGGAACAAATTTTTAAGGGAATTTTTTTTTATCCCTTATATACCGGAAAATGCGCGGGGAGCGGTAAAAATAAATTTTTGCACATATGGGTGGTCTAACAAATATAAACGGTAGAGGGTATGAAAAAAAATTTTGTAAAACCAAATTTAACTCATGTACTTGTCCTTTTTCAAAAATTTTATTAACTATAATTTTGTAAATTTATTTAGAATCGTGGCATTTACATGTTTCGTTTGGATGAAGATCGTGTGGTTGATGCAACATTATCTGGCGGTCTAGCACGTTATATAAATCACTCATGTAATCCAAATTGTGTAACAGAAATTGTCGAAGTTGATCGTGAATCACGCATAATAATATTTGCCAAGCGTAGAATTAATCGTGGTGAAGAGGTGAGTTTTATTTTAAGCTTTAAATAAGCAAATGCTTTAATAATGATTTCGTGTTTTCCCTTTAGCTTTCTTATGATTATAAATTCGACTTGGAAGACGAAGGAAGTAAAATACCCTGCATGTGTGGTGCCCCCAACTGTCGAAAGTGGATGAATTAATTTCAATATTCAGCAAATTTTTAACAAATTTTTTTTTAGTTAATATTTTTCATTGTTAAGTAAAACAAAACATTATAAAGTAAAACACAATCACGGTAGTGTATAAATATTATGAATAAGAGCAATTTAATTATATATATTTTTTATTTAGTTAATGCACTACATTATTATTCAAATATTATTATAATTTTAATATATAAATATATTTAATAATAATAATCATTATTGTTTTATGTACAAACAAGTTGTACATATATTTGTAAGTAAAAAATTTAATATAGCTTAAATAATAAGCCAGTGAATTTTGTTGAAAACTTTTTCAATTTATTTTTTTTGTTCTTCTTCTTATTACATACAATTATTATGTTGTTATAGAAGCCATTACACATTTATCAAAATATATATTTAATATTAAATTGTATAATTAGTTATTATATATTTTCTTTATATTATCATCATGTTCATGTTTATTATAAATATTTAGCAAAAAACACAAAACAAAATAACATATTTTATAAATTTGGTTCTTTATATATTTTTCTTAACACAATTTAAAAAAAAAAAAAAATGGTGTAGTGCATTCAAACTTGTTATAGTAGATGATGATGATAAATATAATTCACTAACGTATACATTATGTAAAAAATAACACAAAATATCGTCTATAAATAATTATTGTTAAAATATTTTTCTCAATTATAGTATATGTTAAGTAAAAACAAACAAAATTAAAGAAAAACTATATTCAAATATAAATATATGTATATGAGAATATTTTATTATATTGATAAAGAAAAATAAATAAAAGTAAAAAATCAATGTGAGCCAGTGTAATTTATAAAAGACTAAATTCCAAATGAACAGAAGATTTTCCGCAACAATCCAGGTAGAAATTGCCAAATTCTGGCAAACCACTGCTATTTTGTAAAACCTACAGTGTTAAAAATTACCAAAGGTAGAATTCATATTGCACTAGGAAAAAGTTAAAAAATCCAGTAAAATTCTTTGCCAATATTGTTTTTACTAAAATTACAACCAATAAGAAACATTTTTTTTTCAATATTTTATTATATTTCACACATTTAAATATGATGTTGACACTAAGGGCTATTTTTTGGGATGTAGTTAAACTTCGTTTAGCCAAACCGACAACAAATTTTGTCCACCATTTCCAATTTTATTAACAAACATTTGCCGGAACAACATTTTCTAGTTCAGAATTTTGGTCTTTACTGAAAAACAGCAAAATAATCAGAATTCGAATAGCAGAATGCTAGTTACAAACTGCGTTAAACTAAGATTAAAGATAATCTACATCCTAAAAACTCGGCCTAAGACCGAACTGTATTGCTGTTTTTTATATGTGCTTTATTAAATACTTTATGCTAACGGTGACAAGTTCGCTCAAACCAACGGTTGGCCACTGTTATCACTCGGGTAACAGGACAACACTGTCAAGATTGTTAATCTCACGTTCTGCCAACGCATAGCTGACCGTCGCCGACGCCTTGCCAACACTGTGCCGATTGTATTTTTCTGCCTGGGAACATTTATAACACGTTGCCAATGTCTAATGTATGTCCCATTAAAAGTAGAGAACAAAAATGTATTTCTATTTAAGACTCATTCTATATAAAACCATCACAAAATATCCAATTTTCGACCTCCACCCCCTTCAATTTTAAAATAACTTGGTTGAAAGGTAAGGGTCATATATTTCAAATATAAAAAAAACTGAAAATTTAACAAAAGTAGCCGTACTTAAGCATATCTTTTTTACTGTTAAAGCTACCTGATTAATTGGGCACCTTATTTTAAAGCCACTGTTGTCGTGCTTTAAGTAAAATAAGATAAAAATAATTTTTAAATTTAAATGCAATATTTTTCTTAATCCGCATTTAAAAAGGTATTTCAAAAACTGTTTTCTTAAATTTTTTAAAAATATAAGTTACACAGGTGAAAATCGAATCATATATGAACATAATTGATCATATATGAACTTGTATTTGAGCATATATGGATATAGCTTATCATATATGTTCATATATATGATCATATGTGACCATATATGCATGCAGCTGAAATTTGAGGTATATCGTCGTATATGATCATATATGAGCATATACGAATCATATATTCGCATATATGAAGATATACGACCATATACCCAGAAATTTCGGATCCGAACATGTATGGCCATATATGATACCATATATGAGCATATATGATCATATATTGAACTATATATGGACATATATGATCAGCTATATTCATGCTCAAGATATATAGACAGAGGTCCAAGCTGACTCAAAATAAACATTCTTTGATAAATATAATAATTGAATAATAAAGATTGATGTATTTTGTTTTTGTATTGCATGTAATTTGTTATTGTTTTTTTCCATGGATGGTAACCATCGATGCGGGTATCGGTAAGGGTAACGGTTTTTTTGTGTAGTTCGGTAGAGGTATTTTAGGGGTAACGATATTTTTTAATAGTGTTAGTGTTAACGGTATTTTATTTATTTCGTATAGGTATTTTAGCGGTAACTGTTTTTTAATTATTTCGGTAATGGGTTTTCAGTTATTTCGGTAAAGGCATATTAAGGATAATGTTATTTTCGTTATTCAGGTAATGTCAATGTACATCGATAATTTTAGCCCCATTATGTCTGAATTTTATTATCAAGCTTTGGAAAATATATATCTATTTACAGCGATTATATATTTTCTGATTTGGTTAGATTATTTCGGTAACGGTATTTTAAATATAACGCTATTTCAATTATTTCGGCAACGACATTTTAGCGATAATGGTATTTTAATTATTTCGATAGCGGTATTTAAATGATATTGGTATTTTATGTACATCGGTAACAGTATTTTATGGATAACGGTATTCCTATTATGTCGGTAAGGGTTTTTTTGGGGATAGCGATAGTCAGTTGAAAGGGTTTTAAATCGTTATTTTAGTATTTTAGCGGTTTTGCCTTCCATCCCTGGTTTTTTCGTTCTTGTGAATCAAAACGTTATCTAGCACCACCTAATTCCGTTGTTGGTACCTAAACGGACTTTTTTTATATTTGCATAAAAGCTCTATTAAATATCGCACACCTAGTACAAAAGTGACACAACTCAAAATTTTTAATTTTTCAGAAATC
This sequence comes from Delia radicum, assembly GCA_021234595.1. Taxonomy (NCBI): domain Eukaryota; kingdom Metazoa; phylum Arthropoda; class Insecta; order Diptera; family Anthomyiidae; genus Delia; species Delia radicum. Next base: position 185,658,512 of record CM037855.1, on the reverse strand, counting down.
GAAAAATAATATTTGCAACTTTATACCAATTGAAACATAAAGAAAAACAACTGTTTTTTAGCAGTTAACAGTTAACAACAACAAAATACACTGATATTTTTTTTGTAGATAAACAAGTATTTTGAGCATTGTTTAAGCATATAAAACCGAAAAATTAAAATTTTAAGTTGAGTCACTTTTGAACTGGGTGTGCGATATGTTTAATGTTACCATATTGTTGTTCTTTTTGTTAATCGGAATGATTTTTACTATAATATTACAAACATCTATCGGCTAAGATCGTAAAATCGGTTAGCAAATTTCATCCGACATCAGCCGCATAGTTCGTCGGCTGCTTGAGCTAAAAAAAAGTGGGCGGCGTCTGTATATAGATATTGCTCATTTACTTTAAGACTGACATAACTCAAAAAACACGATTTTGCAGAAAACGAGTTTAAAGTTTTCAATCCACATCTGCATTGCTCGACCCTTTCTCTATTTATTTTTTCACGTTTTTTTGTTAATAGAGGGTTTGAATTTATATTTCTCTTAGTGAGAGTTGTGTGCGAATTCGCTAATTATCGATAGACCCATGAGTAGCACAGTTTCTCTATGAAGTATATACTCTTTGCACAAACTTTAAAGAAAAAAGAAAATATATTATCCTCTATTTACAAAAGTATAGATGATATTAATACGAAATTCTTACACAATATAAAGCATGATATAACTAATAAATCTGTATCTTTAACCCAAAAATCGCATTTGTTAACTTATGATAGTCTTGAAGTAAATGAGCGATATATATTACTAGAAAAAATCGGGTTAATTGCAATTATAAATTTTTTTATAAAAAAATTGCATGAGGATGCGCCAAACTTTGAAGTCATATTGCGCAAAGTCTTTACCATATATCGAAATATAGAGTAAGCCATTGAAATCAGTGTGTCCGAAATATATAAAACTGATGGTCAGAACCTCATTAATGTTTTTAATGTCATGCAGTGTTATAAATAATATACTAAAATTAAGAGCCAAATTTGCCCACGTCAATTCGCCTAATATTTAAAAATATTGTAAAAGTTGTTTTATTTTTAATTCTGATCATATATGATAACCAGGGACAGGAAATTCATGCACAAAAAGTGTGTTTTAGGCGCCCATAATATGCATAAAAAATCGTAAAATATGCGCTAAAAATTCAAAAAATGTGCACTTCAATTTTTTTTTAATTTAATTTAAAAAACCATAACATAAAACATAACAAAAACAAGAAAGTTTTAATTCATTCTCACTGTTTTCTTAAAATACAAAGAATATGGAGATTAAAATAAATTAAATAAAATCTTTATTTATATAAATAACTAAGTTTTTTATACTTTTAAACGTAAAATTTAATATATTTGTTCTTAGCAAGATTTTGGACGCAGAAAATGACTGCTCAACGTCAACGGTATTCGCATGTTTAAACCATAAACCAAGCCAAGTTTACATTTCTCGTCCAAAAGGCTGAACTGGGCCTTTGAAAGTTTCCAAGAAGATAACAAAAAAACATGAAAATATCAGTACTTTAAAAAAGGTATTTTTCATGTTTTTAAGCAATTTTAATTAAATTCCAAAGTTAATTAGTATTGTTTAACATATTCTCTGCAAACATTTTTCACAATTAACAAAAAAATTTTCAGGGCTTAAGCAGCTTGGATCCTTTCGAGTCTATATTGAAGGATTGAAAGTGTCTTTTTACAAAAAAAAACGGGGAAAAATGCAATAAAAATATACATTTAAAGCAATATATGAAAAAATATGCAATAATAATATGCATTTAAAGCAAAATATGCAAAAATATGCATTTATAGCAAAATATGCAAAAATATTCACTAACAAATCGATGCGTTTTTAACGCAAATTATATGATTCGCAAAGATATTTTGTTTATCCTGTGCTCAGACCTAAGGAAAAAAACATGCATTTACATGAAATTCCGGTCCCTGATGATAAAAAACAGTTTTTTGTAGTCGGCACCTTCGACCATTGCAAATTGATAAACATTGTTGTTTCCTTTGGTCGGCACTTCAATACCGAGCATTGAAAATTTTTGTTCTACCCAAAAAAATAAGAAAAACTAAATGTTTTTACTAAACATCTATTACCTTTAGAAACTTCAATGGTTGAAATAAAAAGTATATTAACATGGTTACTTACTTACCTTTTTAAATTTGCCTATTCAAATATTCCCACAAGAGTTGAAAAAGGATATAACGATGCCAAAATACTTATCTCAGTCCAATTTAATCATTACAAAGAGAAGAATGAATATATTTTTAATGCAAACTTGAACTTTTTAAATACTTAACTACAATCGAAAAAAAGTTAGTAGAAAAGTTAGTAAAACGTCTTGTTAATCAAGTATAAATACTATTTTTCAGCAAAATTTTTTGCTAAAAATATATTTTCAGCTAAAACTTTAGTTATACTCATTCAACACTTAACTGTTTTCAACTAATCTTTTACTAATGTTTTACTTTAATATTTGCAAAAAAAAATTGAGCTAATAAGCACATTAAAAGTGTCTACGACAACCAGATTTAAAGATATACACAGAATGAAGTAGATGTCGCGTCATGTCAAGATGTAGTAGAGAAGAGGAATATAATACTAAAAAGTACAACTCTTATAAGACACATAACAAATCAACCATGGATAAATGTTGTATCTCTTTTTCATATATAATATAAAATTGTGGATTAAAGGAACTTAAAATTTGTGTTGTCAACGGCTTGTGAGAGTAATTGTCTATTAATTAAATTAAAGACAAAATAAAGTATTTAAATTTAATATTTATTAAATGTGTATTTGTAAACTAAAGGTTTAAAGTGATTATTAAAGTAGTGTGGTTAAATTGGCAATTTGAAATTGCAAACAAATATACGTTTCGGTAGACAGACCAAAGTGAAAGACAAAGACACACATCTTAGGTAATTTTTTATGGTCCCTTTTTCTTATTGCATAAAAACGGTTGCATATATTGATATTACATTAATTCATGTCGTCAATATGGGAGTATGAACATTTTTATATTATGTTACTTATAAAGTTTTGTAAATTACTTTTAAAAGAATCACAATACAATATTAGGATCTTTAGCAAACAAATTAACTAAAGTATAATTTTCCTACAAATTTTTTGAATTTTTTCCAGTTTACTAATATTCAGCAAAAATTTTGTCAACTTTTAGCAAGAATTTGTTAGTTTTTAATCAACTAAGTGTTAGCAAAACTTTTGCTGAATCTAATAATTTTGTTGCTGAAAATCAGCGAGCTGATTGTTGACATTAACAATTTTTTTGCAAGCACCTTCCTGACTAAAATTTTGTTGACTCAGCAAAATTTTTGGCTTAACTGCACTTTATGGGGCGTTCTTAAAAAAAAAGAGTAGGTGGTCCCCTACGAAAGAACATTTTTTTTTCTTTTCGGCTAAGGGGGCCGGGCCCAAAAACCGGTACGCGTAGTAACATACAAGTGTAGGTTTTACTCTAATGAAAGGAAATTTCCTCAGGATTTCAAAAATTATATTGTTGTTAGGATCTATGATAAGCAGCGGTCTCTACACCCGTTTACATATTTTGTTTGCAGCGCTATTTTCGAAAACACTTACAAATACATCGAAATTACGACAAAATAAATTGTTTCGATAAAATCGGAAAATGGAAATTGCCGCATTACCGATATTTTTCATTTGGTTTTTGGCAAAAAACGAAATAAAATCTGGTTTTAAATTTGTATTTTTGGTAGGTTTTTGCCCCAAAATTTAAAAAAGCTAAAACTACTACACTCAAAAAAATAAGTTAGTAGAAAAGTTAGTAAAACATCTTGTAAATCAGGTATACTAAGTTTTTTTGCTAACCTTATGTTTTAAACTAAAATTTTAGTTATTATTATTCAGCACTAAACTGTTTTGAACTAATGTTTTACTAATATTTTACTACTGTTTTACTAATTTATTTTGCTAAAAAAATTGTGCTGATTAGCACATCAATAGTGTGAACGACAACCAGATTAAAAGTTATACGCAGAATGAATTAAATGTCGTGGCATGTCAAGATGTAGTAGTGACGAAGAAACTTGTGCTAGAAAGTACAACTCTAGTAAGACATATAAAAAAATCAACCATGGAAGATTTTTGTATCTGTTTTTCGTACATAAAACAAAATTGTGGATTAAAACAACTTAAATTTTGCGTCGTCACCGGCTTGTGAAAGTAATTGTCTATTAATTAAATAAAAGACAAAGTAAAATATTTAAATTTAATAAAGATTAAATGTGTATTTGTAAACTAAATTTTTATAGAGATTAATAATCTAGTGTGGTCAAATTGCAAACAAATATACACCAGGTAGACAGACTAAAGCGAAAGACATATGCACATCTTAGGTTGATTTTTATTTATTTTATTTTATTGTTTTTTCGTTTTGTTTCTATACTTCTCTGCGGCATTTGCGTTCTTTTAAAAGATAACATCGTCTCAATGATTGATGTAAGTAGTTGAAAGATAATTTTGTTTATGTTATATATAATTATTTCCATTGTTTTTACATATTACATTAATTCATGTCGTCAATTTGAGAGAATGAACATTTTATATTTTGTAACGTATTGTAAATTATTTTAAAAAGAATCACAAAAATATATTTTTTTAAGATTTTCAGCAAATAAATTAACTAAAATATATTTTTTTTTCAAATTTTTTTAATTTTTTTCTGTCTACTAATATTTAGGAAAATTTTATTAATTTTTAGCAAGGGTTTTTTAATTTCTAATCCACAAAGTTTTAGCAAAACTTTTGCTGAATCTATTAATTTTGTTGCTAAGGATTTTTCTGATGTTAGCAATTTTTTGCAAGCACCCTCCTGACTAAAATTTTGCTGACTCAGCAACATTTTTTGCTGACTTTACTAACTTTTTTATTTGAGTGTAGTTTTTCGTATAGTCTAAATGTAGTATAAGAGTCGTTGTAAAAAGGTAAATCAAAAAAATATATGAAAAAATTACATATTCCAAAAAGAAGGTGATACCCCCACTTGCATACATATCTCATTGCCAAATTTAGTAACTGCAATACCAAACACATTCTAACGATAGAGTCAAAAAAGCAAGTAGTATTGTAATCAATTCTTTAAATTTAAACCAGAAAGCATGAATTCAATAACAAAGTAATTATTTACTTAATACACTGATAATAATCTATGCATAAAAATACGAAAAAATGTCCAAAAAACAAAAACTTTCGTAAAATACACGAACATTTGTTCATTTTACAAAATATTTCGTTGTTTTGACATTTTTTTCGTATTTTTAGCATGGATTATTATGAGTGTAGAAAATAACAATGTTATTAACTTATACATATGTATAACTTTTTGTAATCAAGAAGTAATCACATGCTTTTTCTTAATAAAAGGACGTTATTGGAAGTAGTTCCTCTTTTTGAAAAAAGAAGTTACACAATGAAAATAAAAATTATTCAAGTTCGAGGCCATACTCTATATTTCTTCATTAGGATATTGTCCTAACAAATAATCTATAGAGTTTTTTGTTTTCAAATTTATTATTTGACCCTTTCAGGAATGTGTTGATAGATCTATTTCGGGAATTTTCTAGGTTCCCATCATCAGAACAAGTTTTGAAAGCGGTAAATATAGCCTCGAACTTGAATAATTTTCATTTTCATTGCACAATTAAAGGTCGAAAAAACATAATTTTTATTTTTTAATAAAAATTATAACAAACTTGAAGTTACACAATTTTAAAGAATTTATCTTATATCTTTTTCAAATAAATTTTTATTTGCTGGAAAATAATACTTAGAACAGAAATTGTATGTACAACACGAACACCAACAACAATGTTAATTTTAAATTCACACTCTTTACCCAAGAAGATGTTTTAGAATCCTTCTTGAATATAAAATCCCATTCAGTTGGACATGATGGAATTCATCCTAAATTCATAAAGCTAATTCTCCCGTTTATCTTACCACACATAACTTGTATACTAAATACGATAGTTACAACTTCTAACTACCCCACTTTCTGGAAACATGCCAAAATAATACCCATACCAAAATCTGATAAAGACTATCGCCCAATTGCAATTTTGCCTTATTTGTCAAAAGTTTTTGAGCGTTTAGTTCACTCACAGATGAGTAAATACCTAAACGACAATTCTTTACTCACAGAAAGACAATATGGGTTTAGACCAAAGCACAGTTGCCTTACTACCTTAATTGATGTATCTGAAAAGATTAGAGGTGAAATGGATAATAGGAAAATGTCGTTTTTAGTTTTACTTGACCACTCAAAGGCTTTTGACACCGTGGAACATAATATTCTTTGCCTTAAATTAAAATATATGTGTAATTTCTCACCGGCAGCTGTTCAATTAATATCTTCATATTTATATGAAAGATCTCAATCTGTTTATCATGGTGCCAAAATGTCAAATAGTTTTACAGTGACGAGAGGTGTACCACAGGGTTCAATTCTTGGTCCCCTATTGTATGCTATATACTCAAATGATTTACCATCTCAAATCAAACACTGTGTGGTCCAAATGTATGCGGATGACGTTCAGGTTTACATTAGTTGTGATCCAATTAATGTATTAAGCTGCATACAAAATTTAAACCAAGACCTGTCAAGAATATCTCAATGGGCGTCTTATAACGGTCTTTGTCTAAACGCTAAAAAATCTAAGGCCATAGTAATTGGAAATCCTAAACTTTTTCCCAGTTTATTACCCGCGATTCAAATTGGGAACTCAAGAATTGAAATATCTGAAACAGCGAAAAATTTAGGAGTTATATTTAACAAACGTCTTGATTGGTCTGATCATATTAATATGATATGTGGAAAAACGTTTTCTATGTTACGAAATTTGTGGATGACACAATCGTATACACCTTTTAAAATACGTATGCTACTGGCTAAAACATATTTGTTGCCCACATTAATGTATGGTTGCGAACTTTTCGCAAATTGCGATTCATTAAGCAAACGAAAACTAAATGTAACATACAATAATATTGCCAGATATATATTTGGACTTCAACGCTTTGCCAGGATTTCACGTTACTCAAAACAGATATATAACTTATCGTTTGATAACTTATTAAAATGCCGTTCTCTTATATTTCTACATAAAGTAATTTACACAAAACAACCTGATTATTTATACAAACGACTTAATTTTTTTATATCGAGGAGGGGAAACAAAATTATTACAATTCGTCATCAGAGTGAACTCTCCAAAAAACATTTTTTTATAAGCAGTATAAATCTTTGGAACCACTTGCCTCACAGGATTCAAACAACAAGCAATGCAAGTCATTTTAAGCGTTATATTTTTGAGCATTATGGTTGACTAAGTTTTAAACATTTTAATATTGTTTTTTGATAAATTTGATTTGTTTTTTTTTTTTTTTTTTTTTTTTGTTTAAATTGTTAGCATAAATTAAAAGTTTTATTTTTTAACGAAAATTTTTATTTTTATTAGCTTTTTAATATGGTAAATTAAAATTATATATAATTTATATTGTGCCTTTTTGTTTTTATAACGATGTGTAAATTCCAACTTTAATTTTTTATCTGTCCGAAACATTATTGTAACATTATTATTCCATTTGCTGTTAATAAGACTAGTTCTTGTGGCAATGGTATGCTAAATAAATAAATAAATAAAATGTTGCCAAAATTTTGTTAAACTGTGGTTAGGTATAATTTAGGGATGCGCACGTAAGCAGAAAATTGCTAGGGAAAGTGGAAATTACTGACATTATCTTGAGTGAGTGTAAAAAAAATGTTCGATTGTGATTGTGCGTGAGTCATATTTTTGTTTTAAATTTCAATTTTTAATTGTTCTTTTTTGTGAACAATTTATATTTTCGTGGTTTATAGCTCCAAAATTATGACAAACCCATGTTATCACAACAATTAGAGGTTTCACTTTTTACGATTTTATTTTTACCGGATGAGTTTTGATCGTTATATTTGGGTGACTCAGGAGAATCACGTGTGTGAAAAAGTTGAATTTACTCCAGTGAGCGTGAGTTAGTAGAAAAATATCCTGAGTGAGTGTGCGTTATAACGATTTTCCCTCGTAAGTACGCGTAATTGTGAGTCAAAATTCAGTCACGTGCTCTTCTCTGACGGGATTAATTAATAGCACTTTTGTAAAATATTTTTTAAAATCAGATATTATATTAAAAAAATTTTATTTCAAATCATCCCAGTAACGAACGTTTGTTGTACGTACTTAAATACGTATAGCATACTTTGTGTGTACAGAGTCCTCGGAACTCTATATACGTTTTAGGCTTACTTTTAGAATAACATGGCCGCTTTTTCATTGATTACCACCAACCCACAAAGTATACGAGAAAGTATCCGTTCTTCATACAATTCCATGTACTTTGTGTTTGGTTTTGTAATTAAAATGAAGTATTTTCTCATATACAAGGTGGCGCAAAAGTAATCCTCCTATCAGAAAATGCTATAAATTTTGCGATTGGCCCCTAATGTCAGTTCTGTTTTGACATTTGTGTAGTAAACACATGCGAAATACACGTTAATAAACAATGTTACGCTACACTACTCCAGAACGCGGAATATTGGTGACTATTTATTTGACCAATAAGGAAGATGATTTTTCATCAAAAATAATCATGAGTGATGAGGCCCATTTCCATCTTAGCGGGTACGTAAATAAGCAAAATTTACGCTTCTGGGGCACTGAAAATCCGCGTGTAACCCACGAAGAGCCATTACACCCGCTCAAAGTCACTGTATGGTGTGCTGTTTTCGCTGGAGGGCCAAACGGTTATGGTTGAATGGTGAGCGCTACAGAGCAATTATCAACGAGTTCTTTTTGCCGCAACTTGATGAATTGGGATCGGAAAACATGTGGTTCCAACAGGACGGTGCAACGGCACACACTGCACGTGCCACAACCGATATGCTGAAGGATGCATTTCCCGGGCGCCTAATCTCCCGTTTTGGCGATTTGCACTGGCCAGCAAGATCGCCTGATTTGACCGCTCCAGACTTCTTTTTGTGGGGCTTTTTGAAGTCGCGGGTTTATGTCAACAAGCCTCAGACTCTTGCAGCTTATAAAGACAATATCCGTCAAGAATATGAGGACCTATCGCCGGAAGTTTTGGCCAAAGTGATGGAAAATGCCATAAAAGGGCTCAAATGACAATCAACTGTGGCGGCGGCCATTTACATGACATCATATTCTCGACTTGATGTAAAAAAAATTAAAATACCAAATAAAAATAATCCACAAGAAGAATCAAAGTTTTTCATTTTTTTTTTTAAATTACAGCCAAAAAACATCGGAAGGTTATTTTTGCGCCACCTTGTACTTAGTATACGGTGCTGTAGTTAACATAAAGTATCTGTTCATATACTGAGTATATGGAAGTGTACATTAAATACACCCTAAGGAAAATGTTAGATATACCCACTTTTTTACAGGTACTCGTTCAAGCTATTAAATCCCTCTTATATCTCATAAACTCTTTAAATTTCAAAATTTCGATATAAAAATTTTGAAATGTAAGAGTTTAAGAGTTATAAGAGGCATTTAACAGATTAAAACAAGTACCATACTATTTAATATAAATAAAAAAAAGTATTTTTGGTACTTCACTTATTATTTTTATTGTTTTATGAATTAATATAATAAAACTTAAACATTTTTATACAGTACAATAGACAAGAATACATATTTCCCGAGCTGCCAAACGTCGTAAATGACGCTTACTAAATCCTTCCAACATCTTTATACTTTTTTTTAGTAATAATTAATAAAAAATTAATTTTGTAAAACAACGCGTGCTTTTTATCTCAAAACTATAAACACTTTCGAAGTTTTTCTTGTTCTTGTTCTTGTGGCAGCCCACCATCACACACTTTGTACATTAAAAAGTAAGCAACAGCGTCTACGCCCAGGATACTTTGTACAATGAGAAAGTGTGTTACACACAATTCTATACCACATTCAACTTACTTTCTCTCTGACTATGTACATACGTATTGTACATTGTACAATACAAAGTAAGTTGAAGCAAACTCTGTGTCACTCTTTGGCTTACAATTCTCACTACTCGGAAAATTCGTAACTGGGATGTTTCATATAATTTAGGAAACTTGTATTAATATTAAGAATTTTTTTTTTTTAATATTTGGAGGAAAAACTTCATGAATTTAAGTAAAATCAATCCTTATAAGTAAAATCAATATTAATACTCCTCATCGTTCATCAAGATATTATCAATTCCTTGTCGTTAAATATTTTCGCACAAACTATGCTAACTCCGATCCATTTCGCCGCATCTGTACTGAATTTAATCAATTTTATCATATCATCGATTTTCAAAAGAGTTTGGAGACAGTAAAAAGAGACATTATTCTTTTCCTTAATAAATAAAATCTTGTTGTCAATCAAATTTTTGTAAATATATTAATTCAAATTTGTTTCTGTTTTACATTAATTATTATTATTTTTGTTATCATATTAGTCTGTAAGGATTGAATTTCCATAGACTTAAATAAAATAAAATAAAAAAAAAATTAATAAAAATGTTCTTTGTTTTTTGGCCGATAAAATTGTCTGTGTTATTGAATTTTAAATAATGTTTTTGGATTTCAATTCGAATTTTTAAATTTCAATTGGTAGTTTCCGGATTTTAAATTAAATATTACTTGGATTTAAATTAGATATTTCTCAAATGATGTTTTCTGAAGTTTAATTAATATTTTCTGTTTTTTAAATACAACGAACTTTTAATTTTAAATGTTTTTTTTTGCAAAAGGAAATTTTGAATTTAAAATTAATATTTTAAAATTTTCGTTATTTTTTTTTTTTAATTTTTAAATTAAATTTTATTTTTAATATTAAATGGAATTTTCTGAATTTCAATTGGTGTTATATAAATTTCATTTTAAACATTAGAATTAGTTTTAATTGCAATTTAATATGCAAATTTTCGATTTAAATACGGACGTTTTAGAATTTAAAATTTAGTAGTTTTTTTTAATGTTTTAGTTGTACATGAAGGTTGTTAATGGAAGTACTTCTTATTTTTTCTAGGGAACTACTTATTTTTTTTGTTTAAATAGATCAGAGTAATCCAAATATTCATTTTCTGTGCACAATTGTGCTACAAAAACAATAAAAAAAAACTCACACCGACGCTTGTTCTCTTCTATTTCAGTTTGATTTCAGTCGTTAATTGAGTGTTAACGAGTGCACATGTGAGGATGCTTACTGCTTTTTTTCAGCTTTATTGTTTTTTCAGTTTTGATTTAATTTCAAAATAAACTAGCAAACAAAATAGTATAATGGAAGACAGAAATTTTTGTTTTGTCATTAAAAATGCTTTTGGTAACATGCAATGCATTTTATGTTACCAAACATTTAAAACAAAGAAAACATTTTCAATTAAAAGGCATTTTGACCTTTTTCACAAACAAATAAATAAATTAAAAGAGGAAAAAAGGAAAATGTTTTTTCTTGAGCAAAAAAACCTTTATATGCAAAAATTAAAGAATGGGTTCTGCAAGAAGAGCAAAATGATGAAATTTTGCAAAATAAAAAATTAAAAATGGAGATTTCAAGCCAAATAAGCTTGGAAATCGCTCAGCAAGGCAGACCATTTATGGATGGAATGTATACAACTGCAGTTGGATTTATTTAATAACCCTTATAACTGTGATGTTACTCAATATGAGTTCGATATACAATCAGAAATTATATTTCTTCGAACCGAAGTCCAAGCTCTGGGAAAAATGGGAATAGAATTCTGGAAAAATCTAAATGATTTCGATTTTCCAGAGTTAAAAAGAAATGCTTTGAAATTTTTATCCCTTTTTCCTTCTACATATTGCTGCGAACAAATTTTTTCCGACTTAAAATTTATTTGTTCCAAGCAGAGAAATAAATTAAGTTCTTCAAATTTAAAACATATTTTGTTAATAAGAAATTGTTACAAAGTCTTTAATTTGGAAAACTTAATTTATAATGCCTAAATAAACTTAGTTTTTTAAGTTTCAATTGTAAATTAAACTCGACCAGTCAAATATGTGTGAAAAAAATTGCCTAATTCTGTAAAAACTGAGGCATATTTTGTATTTAATTTTATTAACTTTTTTTAAACTTCATTTCCATTTTGCTTTTAAAAGTAAAATTCATTACATTTGTAATGCTTAGTTTTGTGTTTGCTGGGAAATATTATCTTATCCAATACAGACGCATTTCATTTATTGAGAGTTTTGGTTAACTCTGAAATAGATTTTAATTTAAATTGCAGACTATGGGCATGATGGCGTATGAGTATTATTATTTAATACTCCAATTAATAATACTCATACAATACACACCCAGGAAAAAATTACACATTCCAAAAAGAAGGTGATGCCCAGGAACGTAGCTAGGGGGGGGGCTTGGGTGCTAGAGCCCCCCGAAATGATTTGACAAATTTAAAAACTTAATACAATTCGTTAGAAAGTAACAATGTTATTGATAAATTTAATATGAAAATATTTATTTTTGACTTGGATCAAATACACTGATAATAATCCATGCATAAAAATACCAATAAATGTCAAAATAACCAAAACTTTCGTAAAATAAACCAATATTTGTTCATTTTACGAAAGTTTTTGTTGTTTTGACATTATTTTCGTATTTTTAGCATGAATTATTATGAGTGTAGGAAATAGTTTTATATGATTCGAATCTTAAAATTTCGTTAGAAAACATCGCCTGCAAATGGGCGGCTATCATTGTTAGAGTTGATTTTTGACAAAAAGCAATAAATAAAATCATTTCATAAGAGATTTCGAAGTCTTTGACTTAAAATATAATCAAAAAATTGTTTGAGACAATGCAAACTAAAAATGAAATATGTCTACACAGAAAAAACTAAAATTGAGTTTTAATTAAAATATTTGTTGATTCAGCAAAAGTTTAACTGAATTCGGTCGTGTTGATGCAATTGTAGTAACAACTAAAATAATTTGTATCTATTTAATTAATATTATTTTCAATTACATATAGTTTTATTCACATCTATTAAAAATTTAATTGAATATTGTTTACTATTGGAAAAAATTACAAAATTTTAAAAAAATCACCAAAATTGTAAAAAACTCGCCAAAATTTAAAAAAATAGAGACCATTTGAAAAAATCGCAAAATTTGAAAGAAAAAATTGCCAAAATTTAAAAAACAATCCTCAAAATTGCAGAAATTTAAAAAACTCCCAAAATAAACGCCAAAATTCGAAAAAAATTTAAAAAAAAAAATCACCAAAATTAAAGAAATTTTCAACTTTAAACGATTTTTTCTAATTTTGGCGACTTTTTAAAATTTTTGCATTTGTTTCAATGTTGTTATTATACGTTATAAAAACTGAAAATTTTATACCAAATTCATTTTCAATCATCAATTCACTTACAATTGAAAGTAAGTTTGAACGGAACAAAAGTTTAATTGAAATTTTTTTGACAATGATTTTTTCTGTGTATTTTGACATAATCTTTTAAAATGGAGATACCACTAAGACTCAAAATTAAGTTTACTTGTGCCGTAAAAGTCGTTACTTTACTTACAGTGCAATCTTTTTATTTAAATTTGGTTTGCTATGCACGCATCTGGTAACATAGCTTTCAGTATTTTTTTTACGATATATATTACGATATCTCATATATTTTTTTAATTTTTTGAAACAAATTTAAGCCTCAAACTTTGATCGATATGCATAATGTGTTAACGTGGTCCAATGTGACTCAAATTTTCTCAATTTTTTTCCCGAGTTAAAACGTTTGCATAAAATAATACATTATTTTATATACACTTATAAGGGTTTGTCTGCCAGTGCATTTAACCGGACATAATTATATGAATTCATATATAAAATTAGTTTCGTAGAAAAAATTTAATATGATGTCATATATAATTGCGTATAATTATATATTGCATTTAGAATACGCTTAAACTAATCCAATTAATAATTACGTTATATTTATATACCCTAGACATTGAAAAATAATATATATTTTGATATTACATATATCATATTTTAAAAAACTCAATTTTATTTTAGATAAAATTGTATATTACCCCATGCAGAGTCACACTAGAAAATTTGTCAATTATATTTTGGATGTAAATATGTATTACAACAATACAATAATTGCATCATTTTGTGTATAATTTTATACACATAATTTACCCCAATTTTTGTCTTTTGAATTCATTTCTTTCTGGTTCTTCTTGTTTCATTTGTAACATTATGAGTTCTTAATTTAGTCTAAGTCTTTTTTCCGTGTAAGTTAATAAATTCCACAAAATCTTCATTTTCATTATATTATTTTTTATTTTTGAATATAATAAAATTTCCAAATGCTATGGAATTTGTTACAAATTATAAAGTTGTAAACCTTTTGCAAGTGGCTAAAGTCTAAAAGGATTAATAGATATTTCGGATTAACAGGATACAACTATAGATTATTTTGTATATATCAGTATCAGTTCAGATATAAATTTATACCGCTATATAAAATCGTATTAAATTGTATCGCGTCATTATTCGGATGTTATTTAATTATTATGCCCATTTCTCGGATAAAACTGTATTAAGACTCATATTAAATTTCGTATGATTTTATAAAGCATCATATTAATTTTAATCGGGTTATTAGAAGTTGAAACTTTTTTACTTTTTTTACATTTATCAAGTTTTAGCTACCCTAGACGTATATTAGCACATAAAAATATAAAGTAACGCAATTTTATTTTTCGCGGTTTTCAAAAAGTTTTCCGCATAATCCTTTTTTTATTTAATTAAACTAAAAATTAATATTTAGCTAAAAATTTAACGTAATTAGACAATAACGATGCATATCCAACTTAAAGTACACAAACGTTTTCAAATTTGACGTGTTTCGCGGATTGTGATCAATCAGATTAAAGCGTTGTTTCGCGATATAGACATCAAAATTCGCAAAATAATGAACACAATAAGTAATTTTAAGGAAATGCACTTTATGCGGGAGGTTTTTGTTTCAAAATGACCTGAGAAAGCGATTTCTATTATTAATACATGATTGCCCATTACGTATAGGTAAAAATTTAGCAAACAAAAAAAAAAAAAAAAAAGCTGTTACTCTAGTGTGCAAAAAAAAATATATAATCAAAATAAAAAATCGAAAAGCCCCCCCCCCGAAACAAATTCCTAGCTACGTGCCTGGTGATGCCCACACTTGCTTACATATCTCA
Source organism: Delia radicum (assembly GCA_021234595.1). Classification (NCBI taxonomy): domain Eukaryota; kingdom Metazoa; phylum Arthropoda; class Insecta; order Diptera; family Anthomyiidae; genus Delia; species Delia radicum. Next base: position 185,643,193 of record CM037855.1, on the reverse strand, counting down.
TTGCCAAATTTAGTAACTTGCAAAAAGCAAGTAGTATTGTAATCAGTTCTTTAAATTTAAACCAGAAAGCATGAACTCAATAACAAAGTAAATATTTATTTAAAAGAAAATAACAATGTTATTAACTTATATGTATAACTTTTTGTACTCAAGAAGTAATCATATACTTTTTCTTAATAAAAGGACGTTATTGGAAGTAGTTCCTAATTTAAAAAAAAAGAAGTTATACAATTTTGAAAAATGAAATTGCATGTTGCCTAAATTTTGTTGAACTACTTATTTTTTTTTAATGTAAGTACTTCTTTATTTAAATTTATTTTCATCGGGATAAACATTAATTGCATTTATAGTAATTAAATGTGCTAAAGTCCCAAAACTTATTTAACAAATTGGTGAAAACAATCTGATGTAGGCGTGTCCCTATCCGGATTTCATTCCTGCCCAAGGAAATCTTCAGGGGACTTTGTTATTAGAATTTCTAGAGATATTTGTTATGTTAAATCACAAACTCAATGAGAATTTCTTGTCCTCGTCTAGGAGCGAGATTCAAAATTTAAAATATCAAAGAAAAAACAAAAACAGCAACAAAATATTGTCACAATTGGCTTTGTCATCTTCCAAATACTACTCTGTTTTTTTGACAGACCTAGCAATGTAGTGACGTTTATTCAAGTAAATCAGCAATAGAAAATTATATGTTTTCTATTAGTGTCAGTTACATTTAAATTTGCACAAGCACCTGCATATTTGTTATTTAAATTTATTTTCATCGGGATAAACATTAATTGCATTTATAGTAATTAAATGTGCTAAAGTCCCAAAACTTCTTATTTTTCTAGGAAACTATTTATTTTTTCGTAGTACTTCGTAGTTTTACAATGGAACTATTTCTTTATTAAAAAATGTATGTAGTTCTTAACAATATAAAGTAAATGGTTCTTCGGTAAAAAAAATAATCAATTCTAAAGAATCAATTATGTTAGTCTCACGCCCTGTTAAAAGAATCGAGTAGGTAATCTAGTAAGGAATGCGTTCTGCCCAAAATGCTTGATTACAAACCCGCTTACCTTTTTGGAAATTTTTTGCTGGGCAGTGACGTATTAAAAAAAAAAAAAAATAATACACTCAGGGAACTTCTGCTGTAAATATTTGTAGTTGTTTGTGCTGTAATACAGTAACTTTAATTTTAAGTGAAAAAATAGTCATTTGTAGAAGAAATTTTATTTTTGATTAAAATGTTAGTTCATTTAAAAAAAACAAACCACTTCAAATTACTGTACTATGATTTTAAATTTATTTTATTTATTTAATATCAATACAAAGAAAGCCTTCATGGCCAATTATACATGTATTGTAAGATAAATATCTATGTTATTTGTATATATATACATATATATTACACACAGAAAAAACTAAAAACGGGTTTCAATTAAAAATTTTATTGAATCAATTAATATTTTAATTGGTTTTGCACCTACCACTGAAATGATAGTATTAACTAAAAAAAATTGCAGACAGTTTATTAAAACTCTTTCAATTAAAATAATAATAATATCAATTAAAAGAGTTATTGTTTTTCTTTACAACCTCAATTAAAAAGTTTAGTTAAATTGATTAAAACTTTAATTGAAACTTGAGAAGAAAACAATGTAGTTTTAATTGAAAACTCGTATTTTTAATTTTTATATGCCCCCCATTAAATAAAAAAAGAAATGTAGGTTTGTAAATTAAATTGACATTTTATTTATAATAAAATTAAAGTTTTTTAATATAAAAATGTATTATAAGAAAACAAATAAATGTAAAGACAAAATTTTTGTTTTGCTTGTCTTGTCTTGAACTTTTTCTAGTAATTGAATTGCTTTCTTAAAAAAATCACACACAACTTTAAAATGATAGTTTAATGACACTTATACTTATTGAAAATTTAATTATTTACAAAAATAATAGTTTAATTGTCCTTTTTCGATAAGGTTTATTTAAATCCACATGTGCACTTTTATTACCACAGATAAAACACGAAACTAAATTAAGTTTTCGTGCGTTCACGAATATCTCAACAAAAAGAGTGTTGCAAACTCTAGTGGAATAACTACGATTTTGCGTGTTTTTGAAATCGGTAAACTATTCAACTTATTAAAAGTTAATCATTTGCGATTTTTTTTTCTTTTTATTTACAAATTAAATAATATATTGATATAATTAAACCTTTGTTAGATTATTTAATCTAAATAAAATAAAAAAAAAAATAGTTTGCCAAATTTTTAAAAATTTTGTTTACATGTTGTCAACACTGTATGGATATATTAGAAAATTCAATAAATTTTTTAATTGAATCAATTAAAAAAATTGTTTAAATTGCCACTGATATTCAAAAAATCGATTAATTAGATATTTTTGGCCCATAATTTTTTCTGTGTATGTATATAACTTATTTTTAATAAGAATACCTAACAAATTGGCTCCCCAGCCATATAAATATTGTAACAAAAATTAATAAAAATATTTACCTATAACCAGATGATATTTAATTCACCGTTATTATATCAATTTTAATTATTATTATTAAAAAAAATCCAGAAGTTTATTTCTATAAGCGGAATATGAGTATGAAAAAAGTTTTAGATTATTTGGTAAATTATTCCAAGCACGATGAACTCGTACTATAAAACAGCGATCGAAATTGCAAGATGTCCAAGAGGTACTTCAATTTGAACATTACGTGTTGAACTAATAAAATAAAATTCATTTACAAGGATTTCGGGTTGTCTTAATTTCATAATTTTATAAAAATGTAGCAGAATACGTAAATCGAAGTATTTTTGAGGACTGCATCGTAAGAAAATAGGAACTAATTCTGAAACATAATTATGCTCAAATATCTTTACAATATATATATAACGTACAATTTTTCTAACAATTTTCTCTATTCTATATAAATTATATGTCAGTGTACCAGAAAAAACTTCGAGGCAATAGTTGATTTAAGACATTATTAAGGAGTTTGCTAAGTGATTTCTAACATGGCGAGGTGTATAAGATTTAAGCGAGTACAATCTTCTTAATATAAGGCAAGTTCTATTGGTTAGAGAGTTTACATGATTATCAAAATTAAGATTCGGATCTAATATAACACCGAGACATTTTAATGAATTTATATACTCAATATCACATTCATTAACAGAAATTTTTGGATATATAACATTCCAATTTTGTAAACGAAAGTTCACTGCTTTTGTTTTGCTAGGATGTATTTCCAAACAGTTAACGTGCATCCATGTCGCCATTGAATCCATATGATTGTTTAGCAAAGTTTCCGAAAACTGAGGGTGTCTGCAGACTGTACTATAAAGTAATAAAATGTCATCAGCAAATACAAAGGGTTTACAAAAACTGTTTTCCATTAGAGAAATATAAACATTCAAATAAATTAGAAAAAGTATTGGCCCCAAAACGGAACACTGATGTACACCAGATGTGACGGCCCCAATACCAGAATTAACTCCGTTAATTGACACAAACTGAGATCTATCTAGTAAATATGTATATATGAGTTTACAAGCGGATTTTGAAAAATTTAAGTTTTCTTTTAGTTTTCTTATTAGAACGGTATGGTTAATACGATCAAATGCTTTAGTCAGATCCAAAGAAACAACAATACAGCTGTTGTGCTTATCCAAATTTTTACGAATGGAATCAGTAAGAGAAAGAAGTAAAGATGTTGTACTATGATTTCTCCTAAACGCAAACTGTCTTGAATGAAGAAGCGAGAATTGTTGGCAATGAGACAATATTTGCAGTTTCATAATATTTTCAATAATCTTTGACATAGCAGGCAAAATACTTATAGGTCTCAGATTATCAATATTGTAATTACCACTAGTTTTCGATATAGGCAGTAGTTGTAGTAGTTTTTTTTTTAAAACAAATAAATGTTTGTTTATTTTTTACTGCATATTTGGTTAATTTTTTGAACTGTAAAAAACAAATGTCAATGTTAGTTGAATTTACTGAAATGTAAGTAGTCATTTCTTCAAGTGAAATTTCATTTGTTTTTAACTCCATTTGCAGTGATCTTTACCCACATAGTATTCTAAGTGTATCAACAAATATAGAACTTCTAAAATACTGATGCGATAGGTATGAATCAAATTGGAGATGCCAGTCTTCCGAAATATTGTGCTTGTGATACCCTGCTTTCGTTGACTACCTTCTGTATACAAATCTTTGGTGGCGTATGACTTATGTAAATGTGGAACGATTTCTAAAGTGGAAGTAATGTAAATATGTTGTAAGACAAGAATATCTAACTAAGAAAATTATTCAAAAAACCACATTGAAATCATTTGAATTTTCGTAGTCTCACCATGGAACTATTTCTTTTTAAAAATATATATATATAGTTCTTAAAAATATAAAGTAAATAGTTCTTCGATAAAAAAAAATAATCAATTCTAAAGAATCAATTATTATAGTCTCACGGCCTGTTAAAAGAATCGAGCAGGTAATCTAGTAAGGAATGCGTTCTGCCCAAAATGCTTGATTACAAACCCCCTTACCTTTTTGGAAATTTTTTTGCTGGGATGCTTTACACTCTAAAAAATGATTGTAAATTTACTATTATAAAACGAGTAAAGTTTCATGTATTATTACGCTAATTCGGTAAATTTATACATCAAAATGCGTAAAACTATTTTGCATACCCACTTACAGTATTTTTACCAATAATGTGTTTACAATTAAACACATTATGCCTAAAAGTAGTATTATTTTGTTAAATAAAATTTTCACGCACAAAGTTTGTAAATATACTAACTTATAATAGTAATTAATATTTTGACATTTTTAAATTGAAAAAAAAAATTAAACAAATTAAAAAAAGCATAAAAAAAAATCTAAAAAATGTATAACTGTTGTATTTGTGATAGTGTTTAGTTTATAGTTTATTTCCAAGTATTTGCAGCCTAATTGTGGAAAAATATTTTCAAAATATAATGTATGTACAGAGCTTTAAAGAATAAAATTCTTCATTCGATTTGTTCAGTCGGTTTTAACTCAATCGATTTAAAAATATCGCCAATATTGAAAAAAATTGCCAAAATTGAAAAAATCGACAAAAATCGCTAAAATTGAGAAAATCTTTAAGATAAAAAAAATCACCAAAAATTAAAAAAAAAATCGCTGAAATTTAAAAAAAATCTCCAAATTTGAAAAAAAAACGCTAAAATTGATTATCTTAATCGCCAAAAATGAAAAAAAATCGCTAAAATTTAAAAAAATCGCAAAAAATTAGAAAAAATCCCTAAAATTAAAAAAAAATCGGCAAAAATTAAAAAAATAGCCAAAAATTAGAAAAATAGCTTAAAATGAAAAAAAATTCGAAATTAAAAATAAACAATTTGCAAAAAAAAAACAATCGTCAAAAATGAAACAAATTTTCAAATTGGAAAGAAAGCTTAAATTGAAAAATCGAAAAATATTGACGAGAAACTTAAAATAGCTGTAAATGTATCTTTATTAGTTTTCGAAACACAGGCGATGTTCTAAATAAATTCTCTTTTTGCTTTGCGATGTTTTGTTTTTGAGAAAAACGCGATCTAGGAACCTAGCCAATCAGGCCGGTACTGGGGTTGAGTTTTGAACACATGTGCAAACATTTTTCCATTTCCTTTTTTTTTTTTTGAGTTATGGACGTTTTTTATTTAGTCAATTTTTAAAAGGTACATATTACGAAAACTAATGGAGCTGGGGGAAAAAATTGCTGCACCATTGTTCAAAACTCAACCCATTATCCCTACAACGATCCTAAATTTCGATTTGATTGGCTGGATTCGTAAATCGCGTTTTTCTTGAAAAGTAAGCATCGCAGATAAAAAAGAGTATTTATTTGAAACATCGCCTATGTTTCAAAAACTAACAGAGATAAATAAGACACGGACAACTTTTTCCAATTTGAGCAATTTTTAATCAATTATGGTGATTTTTTTTTTTAATTTTCGCGATTTTTTACTTTTGCTGTTTTTAAATTTTGAAGTTTTTTCATTTTGGCAATGTTTTCAGTTTTAGAAATTTTTGGCGATATTTTTATTTTTAGCTATTTTTTTTTTTAATTTTGGCAAATTTTAGTAATTTATTTTTAATTTTGTCGATTTTTTTTAAATTTTGTCGATTTTTTTAATTTAAGTAATTTTTACATTTTTGGTGTTTTTTTCAATTTTGGAGATTGTTTTAAATTTTTGGGATTTTTTTCATTTTAAAGATATTTTTTTCGACTTTAGCGATTTTTTTCAATTCTGATGGTATTTTTCAGTTTCGCCGATTTCGGCAAATTGTAAATCGATTAAGTTAAAAATAGATTGAACTCCCAATTATTGAATTCGCAATGATTGAAGAAAAAAATCATTCGATTTAAAAAAATCCAATTTAATTTTTTTAAAATAGAATTCAATCTTTGAAGCTCTGTATATGTACAACCACTTATATACAAATATTTATTATTAAATTTATTATTATACAACACATTAATAAAACTCTTTCTAAAAATTAATTTGTTGTTTTATTTGAAAAATTTTTTGGGCTGTTATTCCTTTTTACCGGAAGGTAAAAATACGCATTTTTAGGGGGTTTTTACGCTTATAAATATGTATTTCTACGCATTTTATACGTATAATTGCACGTAAATCATGTTTTTTTACACGAAAATTTGGTAAAATTACCCATTTATTTATAAATTTTATCAAAATTTTACGCACTTCCATTGTAAATTTACCAACATTGTGTTCACAAACTTACTCTCAATGTGCGTATTTTTTTTCAATTTACCCAACTTATAGTAGGAGTACAGTTTCCTATTATAAGTTGGGTAAATTTCAACAGAAATAAATTAGAGTGTAATTGTCTGAAAATTCTATAAGAGTCTTGTTTTTTTTTTTTTTAATTAAATCAGGTAGGTGAGACACTTTGAAAAAAAAATATATATAAAATGTTTTCGATCTTTGAAAACGGATCACTTGCTCAGTAAATAAGTTAAATTAAAAAAAAAAACACTGAACGTTTTCCAAATAATTTCAATTTTTATTAAATCTCTATAATTGCACGATAACATATAACAATTTCATTTCATTTGCACATTTAAACATTTAATTGTTCTTAATACAAACTATAATATATATTCGTTTACAACTACACTAAATATATTGTTTAAACAAATGAAAATAACAACAAATATTTGAAAATACATAATCAAGTGGCAATTTTTAGTCATACAATGATACTAATAACACTTTAATACTATGTAATATACAATATGCACACATACATAGAAATAGACACTTATACTTAAACATAAACACTTATTAATATAGCAAATGAGATAAATATTTATTGACTATAATACCAGACTATATAACCCAGCAAAAATATATTTTTTAAATTTTGAATTCATTATTTTTATTTTTAACCCTCTAACCGGCAAACAATGTTTTGCAACGAAATTCATACCATGCGCTCCACTCGAAAAGCAAATAATAAGTTCTTCAACAAAATTGTTTATCGTTGCCTAATTTAGTCCAGAGTTAGGCAGACAAGGTAACGGAACTGATCGTCTTTAATTTGGTAAAGTCCAGAACCAATCCTTGCTCTAACTAAGAAGAATTACGACCTCCTACCCTCCGGGGCAGTTGGACACCGGGCAATGATATTATAGCACCCGCTATGATATTAGCAATTGTGAGAAACGTTTTATCTGTTCTTGGGCCAACCCGACATATTCGGGGAATAGGGTCTAGCAGATTACGGCACTATTATGGCTGGATAGTGCAATAGGGATGGTAGCGGAAGAACCATTAAAAGTCAACGGTAGCGCCCATAAGCTTCCAGGAAGCCTACGCCTGTTCTTAGTCGAAAAGGAGTGTCAGGCTCCACTAAGATCTTCTTTGTCCTTACATGCATCGAAGAAATCTTGGCAAACTAGTCAACAAAAACATGAATATAACGCAAACAGAAAATAATAATCTCCCAGGAGGTCACAGACGTTTGTCAAATCCTCCCGCTTTGGCGGCAAGCTCCACGTGTCTGGGAGGGAGCAATTCATGTTTAGACAGTATTTTAGAAACCTCTTTTGAGGCCCTACGCTCCACAGGGAGTTAAGCGAAAATGAAGAAGAAGACAAATTTAGGCGATGTGAGCCAAAATATTTTAGGGTGCATTTTAGAAACTAAAGCATATAAAAGAGAAGTTTTGGACAAAAATTATTTCTCTTGCCAAGATATAAATAACCACACTCGAAAAACAATTGTTTTTTTGCTCCTATTTAAGAAGATATTGCGATTTTCGCTTTTTGGAAGAAGCGAAATTAGGCGAGAAAGTATCTAAACTTCAATTTATATTGTTCAAACTTCAACGCTTTGCTATTTATACTTAATGTCTTCTTTCTGCAAAATTTAATAAAAATCCGTCTATTAGTTTATAAGTTAAGATGATGTCCTTTACAGGAATCCTGATAAAATCCTGTGAGTCCTTGGACTAAAGTAAGGATTTATTATTAAAGATAAAGCTTTAATCTTACTTATATTTTATTATAAAGAGTTTTTAGACAACTTAATTTGGTTTTTTGCAAACTATTTTTTTTTTAAATAATTAGTTTTTGAAATTTTACGAAATTTTGATTTTGAAGCTTTCTCGCTTCCAAACCGTGGACTGCACACGAAAAATTTCATCACAAAATATTTGATGCATATGTGGTAAATTTTATAAAGACTGCCCTTAGGCAGCCTTACCCGTTAGAGGGTTAACTTCATTTACTTTTCCATTTTGAGTTCTGTAATAAAAACTATATTTATAAATCACAATCTTACTGTGCAACTGTTAAATATGAATGTATAGTAAAAAATGTTTGCTGGGTAGCGTTGTACAAGAAATATGTGGTATTTTCATGTTAGATATTTCATGTTTTATTATATCATTATTAGTTATTAAGTTTAGTTGAGTGGATATCGAAGTGGGTACAAAGAGAATTATATACTAATTTAATGCTAGGTACCTACACACAGAGAAAAATTTAGCTATTTGCCAACTGAATTTCAGGCGGTTGGCACAACTTTATATTAGTTTTCATAACAAAGTTCGGTTAATTCAATTAAATTTTAGTTGCAAACACATAAAATATTCAGAAATATAATGTAAATATCGTTGTAGTAACTGAATTTATAAGTTTTTATCATTAATATACACTTTTCAATTCGGTTGGCACTTTATTTCTCTATGTATACCATACATATAAATGTTTGTTAGTTTGTGTGTTGGAATTGGAGGATACTGTTTGTTTGTAGTTTTGCACTTTGTAATTTTGTCATCACTTTTCTTTTTATATATATTTCTTTTTTTTTATCATTTGGACACGCTTTCAGTATTTATTTTTGTTTAATACGTAAGTAAATAGTAAGTGCAAAAAGTTTTAAATTTATGTAATACTTTATCAGAACTTTTTCAAGAATTTTGTATTTAAAAATAAAACATAGTTTTTTCTGAATGTTTTTCAAAATTTTTATAATAAATGAAAATGTAAATTACTCTAGTTCGAGGCCATACTCTATATTTCTTTATTACGATATTGTCCTAACAAATAATCTATAGAGTTTTTGTTTTCAAATTTATTAATTGACCACTTTCAGGAATGTGTTGATAGATATATTTCGGGTATTTTCTAGGTTTCCATCATCAGAACACGTTTTGAAAGAGGGTAACAATCCTATGCAAAACATCAAACATTCATATTCACTACATGAGAACTAACATATGAGCTCGAAGTTAAGGATTATCACCATTGATAAAAAAATAAATTGAAAACTTGTTTGTTATGTGCACCCTCTCTCAACCTTTGGCAGATATACAATACACGCTTTTTGTTTTTATTCTCCTTTTTATTTTCACACTTGTAAAGTTTAAAAACACAATTAAAGGCCGAAAAAACATAATTTTTATTTTTAATAAAAATTATATCAAACTTATATTTTTATAATAAATTTCTTGTAAAAGTTCTTGGAAAAAGCCAACACCACCATAAGATTTAATTTAAATTGCAGACTATGGGCATTAGGGTGATAACTTTTTGCATTTTTGGCAAATATCAAATCTCCCCAGACAAAATCGTGTAGGGCATGGACAAATATTAAGAACTGCGTTTTTAGTTTTTCGCTATCGTTAAAAAAGGGTACGCACCAAACGCGTTAAAATTTCGAATCAAACAAAGTTAAAAAAAAAACTTTTTTTGATGCCTCAACGTCTGACCATCACATCTATATAATTAAGGCATGCTGATTTCAATAGTAAAGTCCATTTTCGAGTCAATGGAATAGTTTTCTTCCAAGTTTGCTTACTTACATATGTATAAACCATATTTTAAAAAAATTGTTATTAAAAAAAATTTAAAAAAAATATACTAAAGGCATTTTAGAAATCGCTGTCGGTGCGTACGGTTTTTTTACCAATTGAACTGAAATAGTTTTTTTTATCATTAATACAATATTTGCCATTAGAAAACCCCTGGGGAGAATTTTGTCCAAAAAAAGTTATCACCCTAATGGGCATGATGGCGTATGAGTATTATTATTTAATACTCCAATTAATAACACTCATACAACACACAGTGAAGTATTAAAAAAAAAAATAATACACTCAGGGACCTTCTGCTGTAAATATTTGTAGTTGTTTGAGCTGTAATACAGTAACTTTAAGTTTAAGTGAAAAAATAGTCATTTGTAGAAGAAATTTTATTTTCGACTAAAATTTTAGTTCTTTTTAAAAAAACAAACCACTTCAATTTACTGTGCTATGGTTTTACATTTATTTTATATAGTAGGGGTTATTTTTATTTAAAAAACTAAGGGCCATTATTACAACTTGCCTTTAAAGTAAATGTTAGTAAAAAGTAACTTTAGCTAAAGTGAGGAATAAAGTGAGCTATAATGTTTTTCGTTATTACAACTTCCCAATAAAATAAAATTAATATTTTTGATAATGTGGCAGCACCAAACTAAAAACCGATTATTGGTTTATGAATTGGTTTATAAAAATACGTAGTGGCAACGTACTTTTATTTATTTGTTTACAAACAAACAATAATTTGTGAAATTCGGTTGTGTAATTCGGTATTTTCTTCTTCTTCTTTATAGAGCAGAAAATGTGGCAACTTTAAACACATAAAAGTTACGTTTAAAGTTAAAGGCAACAACATCTTCCCTTTAGCTTATCGGTCACTTTTAGCTTAAAGTATACATATAATAACGAAAAACTAATAATCTGTCAGATAACATCCGAACTTTAGCTATTGGCAAGTTGTAATAATGGCCTTAAAACAAATAAATGTTTGTTTATTTTTTACTGCATATTTGGCTAATTTTTTGAGCGGTAAAAAACAAATGACAGTGTTAGTTGAATTTACTGAAATGTAAGTAGTCATTTCTTCAAGTGAAATTTCATTTGTTTTTAACTACATATGCAGTGATTTTTACCCACATAGTATTCTAAGTGTATCAACAAATATAGAAACTTTTAAACTACTGATGCGATCGATATGAAACAAATTGGAGATGTCAGTCTTCCAAAATATTGTGCAAAATATTGTACCCTGCTTTGGTTGACTACCATCTGTATAAAAATCTTTGTTGGCGTATGAATTTTGTAAATGTGGAACGATTTCTAAAGTGGAAGTAATGTAAATATGTTGTAAGACATGAATATCTAACTAAGAAAAATATTCAAAAAACCACATTGAAATCATTTGAATTTTGAAAACTTTTATTAAAAATCAGAAAAGTTGATTTAAAATTTGTGAAATGAAAATTATTCAAGTTCGAGGACATACTCCATATTTTTTTTTTAATATATTGTCCTAACAAATAATCTATAACTTTTGTTTTCAAATTTATTAATTGACCACTTTCAGGGATGTGTTGATAGATCTATTTCGGGAATTTTCTAGGTTCCCATCATCAGAACAGGTTTTGAAAGAAGTAACAATCCCCTGCAAAATATCAAACATTCATATAACCTAGTTTTCCCACTAAATGAGAACTAATATATTAGCTCAAAGTTAAAGATTATCACCATTGATCAAAAAAAAATATGTGCAAGCTGTGCAATATGTGCAATAACAAACATTAAATTTACCAATACGCTTTATTTAATCTATTCGTATTTTATTATTAATTCTAAATTTTATATTTCTTTATCTTTTATACTTTATAAATTTAAATTTTTAGTAATATATGTCTTTAGATGGTATATAAAAAATTAGAATGTGATAAAAAATAATAAAATTAAAAATTATAGTGTAGTATGTACCCAAACCCCCATTTTCAAACACACATTTAATATTTAAATTAATAATTAATTACATTTCTTATAATTTATCAGTAGTTTTCTTCACTATTACAGATGATCACTTATACTATGTTTCCACTTATGTGTTTTGAGCAAAACATGTGATTTGGTAAAAAAAACAATGTATGGGAAAACATGTACAAAACATGTCCCTATGGGGAATGAGGAGTCAATTGTCCTAAAAGTGACTGGTTAAAGAAGGACTTATGACAGGACTGGTATAATTTAATACTGAAGTGGGTTAAGCAGTGTCAATTGTCCTAAAATTACGAATCCTGTGACTGGTAAAGGGAGGACTTACCTATTTTACCAATTGGAAGCTGTTTAGTTTTCGTTTATTTTACACGACATGCGCCTTTTGCGACAGTCTTGTGGTATGCCCATCTTTGGTTAGTCCTATGGCATGCCACTATGTGGTTTAAAGCAGGACAAGCCAATGTTAAAGTTGCCAGTTGTTTACATAGGGTAGGGTTTAGCAGAGGACCGGTCTCTGGCACGAAGGGACCGATCGTGTGGCACACGCAGAACCGGTCCCATTCAAAACACGTTAATTTCAAAACACGTTCAGTGGAAACGTAGTTTTATATAAAAAATAAAGTAATGACAGTAATAAAAGTTTACAATTTACATAAAACAGTATGAAATTACATAAATTTATTTAAAAATAATTAATAAACACACACTATCCACTATAATTCACTGAGTTCAATAAATCACAATTCTTTTGTAAAAAATCCATTTAACATAATTTTTGCAACATTTACAAATGTCTTTCACACGCTAACACACTAAGCAGGTTTTACAAAAATTCACATCAATTTGAATAACATAATTATTGTTTTAACAATAAAATTTGTCAAAAGTTAACAACATTTGTATGTTGGTTTTACTTACGACTTTTGGTTCAGTGTATATTTATTTTTTATTTGACAATATTTTTCTTTGTGTTTTTCAAAATAAAATTCTTCAAAAAGTTCTTGGCAAAAGCCAACACACAGTAATGACCGTAATTTCAAGCAATAGATTTTCTACCGGTTCTAAGATACTTAACGTGTGCACGATAAAAATTCAGTTGGTATCTAAGCACTGGTACACACAGAGAATAAATTGGTTGGAATTTCATTGTAATCAACAAAATTTAAACATTAGTCAATAATTTTAATTGTAAGTACTTAAAATTCATTATCAGAAAATATATGGAATTAACCAAAACACAGTCACATCATTCAAACTATTGGTTTTCCTTATCAATTTTGAAAAAATATTATCTTCTACATTACCTTTAATACCAACAACCAACCATTTTTCGGAGATTTTATCCCTTAAATAAAATAAATGCAGTTAAAATCAAATATTAGTTTCGCCTGCAAAAAAATAATTAGTATATCTGAAATATAAGTTTTTGTTACCGATTTTAAAATAATATAAAGTTTTTTAATAGTTTAAGTAACTCTTAATAAAATATTAAGATTTGCAACCCAATTTCTGTTGTACAAACAAATCTATTTTAGACATTAATATTTAAACATGAAAGAAAAAAATATATTCAAGATAGAAATTTGAAAATACAAATTCAAATTGAGTTTAGGCTAGAGGGTAGACGGTTCGATCCCAGATCGCGGAGAAGAACTTTTTATTAATAAAATAATTTTAAAATAATACAAATTTTCTTTATAGTTTTGGTAACTCTAATTAAATATTGAGATAAGCAACCGAATTTATATTGAACATACAAATATATTTTTAGACAAATATTTAAATTTGACACAAGAAAATATTCAAGGTTGAAAATTAAGAAAACAAATTTAAATTGGGTTTAGGCTAGAGGTAAAGTAATTGCCTGACAAACGGGAGATCGCCGTTTAGAGCCCATTTCGAGGCATATCATGTTTTCATTAATAGAATAAATTTTTGTCCATACACATAAAATATTCAATTGTTACAATAAAAAATCGTAATTTGTAAATAAATGTCGGTTGTTACAATAGTATTAAAATTTAATAAATATGATAGTACGTGGAACCACAAAAATTCGGTTGCAACTAAAGGGTCCGCCAAATAACTTTTTTTTTTTGAAAATGCTATAAAAAAATCTACTGAATATTTTCTAAAATTTCTTTTTTATTTGAAAGTACAATCCTTCCGGTTAATAATGGAAAATAATTTCATTCAAATGGCTGCCTCGGCTGGCCATGCAGTAGCCTACACGATCGGTCCAATTTTTAAGCACATTATCGATTGTGTGCAGCTGTATTTCACCAATGGCTTCACGAATATTGTCCTTTAAAGCGTCAATTGTCTCTGGCTTGTTGGCGTAACACTTATCTTTGACGGCACCCCACAAATAATAGTCCAACGGTGTCAAATCGCAGCTCCGAGGTGGCCAAACGACATCAGCTCTGCGGCTGATAATGCGATCTTCAAAAACAGGGCGCAAAACATCGAGTGTAGCTTCGGCTGTGTGGCACGTAGCGCCGTTGTTCAAGCGTATACACAACCATATTCGTTTAGCGGAAGGATAAAACTAATTATCTGTCAAATCAGACATGAGCTAAGTGTTACCATTCACGAAATAAGCACAAGTTGAAAAAAAAAAACGTTAGATGGCGGACCCTTTACAAACTGTTTTCTGTGTGTTAGTAGGTATCTTATTGTTTAAAATTACGGGCATTAGAGCAAAAACAACAAACAGACTATGAGTATGATGGCGTATGATCATTATTTAATACTCCAATTAATATCACTCATACGACAGACATCCTATAGGTTTTTGTGCTGGTGTTAAAATTTAAACATTATACGCAATTTTAAATTTAATTTAAATTAAATATTAAGCTTCTAACTAATTTAAAATTAAGTGAAAAATTAATAAATTTTTTCACATGTTTCAATACTTTTTCAAAATTTTCTTTTAATAAATCCGCATACTTATTGAACTTACTATATTAATATTATAGTTTGTCAGTTTAAGTCAATGTATTAGATAATTTTATAAAGAAAGATGAGGTTATGTTTGCTACAATTCATATGGCTGCAGCCAATTACTATGACAAAGTTATGTGTTTGTAACCGTATGTTGTCTGGCCAGTGAACAAACTAATCAGATACAGATGTTATTGACAGCGTTAAATATTATGATGATGACGAAGATGAAACTGTGTTTTTGCTCAAAACTACTCATTAAATATTTAATAAGTTTTGTATAACATTGACAGAATTTCATTTTTTTTGCTTTGTACTTTTATAAGTTGGTTTTAATTTAAGATTTTCTAAAAACACTGGTTGCATGTCAGCAAACCATGAAATTTCTTCACGTATTTTAACCGGACCATCCTTACATGTCAGCCAATATGTACTCATAAGTCCTTTACCCTAGAAATATAATAGAAAAATGTTACGATTACATTAGGGTTATAACTTTTTTTTTTGGCAAACTTTTTACCTATCATCACGTGATATTCAATACTATATTGAAAATAAAAACTGTTTTTTTCGGGTAATTTTAAAAAGAAAATCTCCCGCATGAAGTGCAATTTCCAAATATGTATTTTTGCAACACTCAAAAAATTAAGTTAGTAGAAAAGTTAGTAAAACGTCTTGTAAATCAGGTATACTATTTTTTTTTTAGTAAATTTTATTGCTAAACTTATGTTTTCAGCTAAAATTTTAGTTATACTTATTCAGCACTTAACTGTTTTGAACTAATGTTTTACTAATATTTTACTAAAGTTTTACTAATTTATTTTGCTAAAAAAAATTGTGCACATTAATAGTGTGGACGAAAACCAGATTGAAAGATATAAGCAAAATGAATTATATGTCGCGACACGTCAAGATGCAGTAGTGACGAGGAAAATTATACTAAAAAGTACAACTCTTGTAATACATATAAAAAAATCAACCATGGAAGATTTTTGTATCTGTTTTTCATACATACAACAAAATTGCGGATGAAAACAACTTAAATTTTGTGAAATCAAAAAATCAACCATGGAAGATTTTTGTATCTGTAGATTAGCAGTGACGAGGAAAATTATACTAAAAAGTACAGCTCTTGTAATACATATAAAAAAATCAACCATGGAAGATTTTTGTATCTGTTTTTCATACATACAACAAAATTGCGGATGAAAACAACTTAAATTTTGTGCTTTTTTCCTGAGTATTTGGGGTTAAACATAATACAAAAAATCCAATTGTCGTTTTCTATTGCGGACAACAAGATTTGAGTGATGCCAATGAAAACATCGTATTGTCTATCATGAAAATGATCAAACTTTTTGAAAAGCAACAAATCAAATCTAATATGGAAATAGTTTTAATTTGTTCCTCACACTTAACATGGATGGGAAAAAACGATTGGCAGCCTTTTAAATATATTTTAATACAAACTGACAACTTATCGAAGTTGAAAAAACTTAAAGAGTTAACACTTAACAAGTCCAAAATCTAATATCATAGTAGATTTTGGACTTGAGGTAGAATCATATTCTAACTAAATATGAAATATGAAAATTTAGAAAGTCCAAAAAAATTATTTTTGCATTTTTAATACAAAAATTAAAGCATTTTGACAATTAGCATACCACGGTTCTTCTCATACAAACAATGTTTGTTGTATATATGTTGTTCTTATAAATTGTAATATAACACACACACTACAACATATATATGATATATAAAGTGTATTGACATGTAAAAATTGTTGCTCCTCAAACAGATTTGATTTTATAATTAGGTTTACCAAATCAGCTAGTTTATACACTAAGCCTCATTTTCACAATGTCCAGCTACTAACTGCGACTTTTGCTGATACATTTTTTGTTGGTTCTCATATAAATTTTGAATTTAACTGTTTGTTAAATTTTAACTGAACATTCAGTAATAGGGCCTAAGGCAGCCAAATTTTCATAGAGTTGATTTTATCAGTTATATATAATGTCTCGGTTTGAGTTAAGGCAATTAGCGTTTTCTATTCCGGACAACTGAAGATTTGGGTGATGCCAATGAAACAATTGCACTATCTGTCATGAATATGATCAAACTTTTTGAAAAGCAAAAAATCAGATCTAACATAACAATATCATATCAGATTTTGGGCTTGAGGTAGAACAGCATTCTATCTAAATATAAGAAGGTCCGAAAAAAAAATTTTGTATTTTTAATAAAAAAATTAACACCTTTTTGATCAAAAAAGACAATATTAATTTTAAGTTTAAAAAAAGATTTTTTTATGAAAATATATACTTTTTGTAAATCGGGAAAATTTTCAAAATCTGGTAACCCCCATTAACTTTTTCGAAAATGTTTAAAAAATTTGAAACTTTTTTTTTTACGAATATGTTTTTGGTTTTGGCCCGGTAAAACATAGTTCTGGCTACGTGCCTGGTTGTCGCGTCCAAAAGTTCGGCATTTTGTTTTTTTTAAGACGCAGCCTAACTAACAACTGTCATGTAGTGAAACTTTTTTGAGTGTACAGTTTAAAAACTTGTGTGTCTATTAAGATCGATAGACATCGTTGGAGTCTAATTGCTTAAAAATTTTGGTGAAGTATTAATTTATAGTTTTATTAAACAAAAATATTGAGCCAAACATCAGAAAGGCTTATGCGGGTACTTTTTGGAAAACAGAAAAAATATAATATTGCGTTTCTTTATATTTTCTATGGTATATGATAGGTAAAATTTGATATTTGCAAAAAAAAAATTAACAGTTATAAAACTACTATACATTAGGGTTATAACTTTTTGTTGCGAAACAATTACAGATCACCCACCTTATGAACAATATTGTACTGATAATAAATATCGTTTTTATAAGACGTTTCGGAACAAAAACCTTCCGCACCAAAACCAATTTCTAAAAGACTTTTATAATTAAAAATTTATTTTAAATAGTAAAGGGTCCGCCAAATAACTTTTTTTTTTTTGAAAATGCTATAAAAAAAAACTACTGAATATTTTCTCAAATTTCTTTTTTATTTAAAAGTACAATCCTTCCGGTTAATAATGGAAAATAATTTCGTTCAAATGGCTGCCTCGGCTGGCCATGCGGTAGCCTACACGATCGGTCCAATTTTTTAGCACATTATCGATTTTGTGCAGCTGTATTTCCTCCTCTTCAATTTTTGTGAACAAAAATTCGTTCAACATGGCCCGATAACGATCGCCATTGACTGTAACGGCCACTCCTTGCTCATTTTCGAAGAAAAATGCCCCAATTATGCATCTGGACCAAAATCCGCACCAAACAGTGACTCGTTTTGGGTGTATCGGCACACATTCTGCAACATTACCATGATTTTCAAAGTAATGTCGCAATATTTCCCAGCGTTGTTCAAGCGTATACACAACCATATTCGTTCAGCGGAAGGATAAAACTAGTTATCTGTCAAATCAGACATGAGCTAAGTGTTACCATTCACGAAATTAGCACTAGTTGAAAAAAAAACTTTAGATGGCGGACCCTTTATAATCAAATGTGTATGTGTGTGTTAAAATGGCGGGAAATATTTTTATGTGATGTAGTATAAATGTGTAACAAAAAACTATGTAGTTTCAAGTAAAATGTAACATTTTTAAAAAATATACAAAAAAAAAAACTTCATCGCGTTTGGTGCGGGAACTTTTGCGAAATATTAAGATCATGGTTCCTAATAACTTTTCCAGGCCAGCACGGCTATACCGTGTAATTTTTGATATTTGCAAAAAATCCTAAAAGTTATAACCCTAGTGTACATAGTATTTGTTTAAATATTTATACTAACTTTAACATCAATCAAACCACGATGTTCAGTTTTAAAACCACCCACTTTCATCAGCGCCTGATTCATTTCTTCGGTAATGTGTATTTTACGTTCTTCACCTGTTGATTCCATACGTGATGCTGTATTAACGGTATCACCAAACAAACAGTAACGTGGCATTTTTGTACCAACAATTCCAGCTACAACAGGTCCAGTGTGAATGCCACAACGTATTTGTAAAGTGTCCATAGAACGTGGTATTTTAAAAAAGGACGATGCATCAAGCAAATCAAGTGCCATTGTTGCAATTTCACTAATATGTTTGTTACCTGAAGGAAATAGGAAAAAAACCAACAGTATAAAATATTCCATAGAGTATATATGTCAAGCAAATTAGTAATACATGCATGAAAAGATTGAAATACAGTCGTTTTTTTTTTTTTTTTGTTTTGAAAATACATGGACAATCTTTATATATTTTAGTTAATAATATTTATAATAAATAGTATTTCCATTAACTTAAAAAGTAACTCAAAGTTTTGGGCATTTGTAAAAATATTTGTGAAAAAACTTCAAACTTCATACTTAAAATGACAGTTTAAAGAAAGACCATTTAAACATGACAAAGGTTTTTGCTGTTAAATTAACTAAAAGTTTTGTTAGAAACTGTTAAAAAAAAAACAACCAGCTAGTGCAGTGAAAACAACTAACAATGTCGAAAAAATAACTGAAATATTTAAACTACAAAATTTTTTAAGATTGACAAAATTGATAAAAATTTAGGTACTGTTTGTTTTCCGTTATTTTAAAAATAAAGGGTGATTTTTTAGCAACTTTCTTTTTGGCAACACTGTTTTTGGCAGCACAGCAGTTTTCGTGTTACATGTTACTGTTAAACGTGTTCAGTTAGGTCCATAATTTAACCATGAATCGAACAACGCTTGCAGATTATTGAATTTTATTATCAAAATTTATGCTCGGTTAAGAAAGTGCATCGTGCATTTCTTCTAATTTATGGTCAGTTTAGGCCACCTTCTGAGGCGGCTATTCGGAATCTTGTGACTAAATTTCAAACCAAATTTAAATTATTGGACATTAAACCACCATACGTAGAGTGCGGACAGAGGAAAATATCGCAGCTGTATCCGCCAGTGTTGTAAATTATCGATTCGACGCCGTTCACAGCAATTGGGCCTCTGTTACTCTACTAAGTGGAAAGGGATTTAGGTGCACACAGATAAAAATTTAGCTATTTGCCAACTGAAATTCAGTTACTATGACTCAAATTCGGTTATTACGAATTTCAGTCGGTTGGTGCAACTTAACATCAGTTTTCCCAACAAAGTTCGGTTAATTCAACTGAATTTTAATTGCAACATCAAAAACATTTAGAAATCTAATGGTAATATCGTTGTACTAACTGAATTTATAAGTTGTTGCCATTGAAATACAATTCTACAGCTTGTGCTAGAATTGAAGCCACACGACCTACCAAAAGCTACTTTTTGGTGAATAGGCGATGGCAAAGTTGGATGAAGATCCACTTTTTTATCGGAAAACTGTGTTCAGCGACGAAGCTCATTTCTGATTGAATGGATACGTGAACAAGCAAAATTGCTGTATTATATATGTGTATATTATATAGCATTGCAAGAACTGCCAATACATCCCGAAACATGCACTGTTTGTTGTGAAATATGGGCCGGTGGCATCATTGGGCCATACTTTTTTAAAGACAACGAAGGCAGGAACGCTCTTAAAAAATCACCCTTTATATGCTGTTCAAATTTTTGAGACAAAATCGCAGAAATAAAAAAATTACAGCTTGTTAAACAAACTTCTTTCCCAATATTTCATATGAGCAATATTTACTTTAAATGCTTTTTTATCAAAACAAGATATTGAAAGTCGGTTGCCACTATGCAGCCGTGATGGGTGGACCGATTTTCAATCGGGTTTTTTTGGTTTGTTTTGTAGAGGATTAAAAGAGGAGGTCCCAATGTAGAGACATTTTAAAGTTTTTGCTCAGATTATTTTTAAAATAAAACAAAAAAACTAATAAAACTGCAAAATAGAACATTTTTGGTCTTCAAAGTTTAGTAACGGCATAATTCTTGTTAGGAAAAGACCCTAGCCACGTGTTTGATTACGAAGAAGACAGTAATGAGGCAAAATTGATGATTAATATTTTTTGATAAAGCTCTGCCTATTCGGGATCTGATGATATCTTTAGCCAGACCGAATACTAGTATCCAGCTAGCTCATATGTTTGATTTGCTTTATTTTGTAAATTTACGGAGGTTGATAGCTCGTTATAATTTAGAAATAAAAAAAGAGATTTTTTTGTGCTTTTTAATTTTTGAGTTTACTCTCGTACCATTTGAATGCAAATCAAAAATTTATAAAGCGTCCGCCATCTAACGTTTTTTTTTCAACAAGCAGCCATTTGAATGAAATTATTTTCCATTATTAACCGGAAGGATTGTACTTTCAAATAAAAAAAGAAATTTGAGAAAATATTCAGTAGTTTTTTTTATAGCATTTTCAAAAAAAAAAAAAGTTATTTGGCGGACCCTTTATATACTAAATAATTTATTTGTGTGTGAAGCAAAATAATTTTTTTTTTCTCATATGAGTACCCAAGACTTCACGGTGGAACCCGATTTTGCCTTTTAAAAATTGGTTTTAAGGGTTGCCATGGTAGTCCGAATTATAAATTATAATTTTTAGAATAATATTTATTCGGTATTGAGTTTTTCGCAAAAATAATAATAATAATTTATTTTTTATAATAGCTTAAATATTGTCTTTTTTATTGATTTCTAAAGCTTGTAAGCCTCTTAATTGAATTAAAAAATATCTTCTAAAAAAATGGAAAATGTTTTTAATATTACAGGAAAACCGAAAAATAACCGAAACCGCCGTTTTTCTAATTTTCAAAAACCGCGGTTTTAAAATTTTTCGGTTTATGCGAACTCTATACAAAAGCAAAAACAGGATAAAAAAAACAAAAGCGCTGGCAAATTATTCCAAAAAATTATTATTTTTTCTGAAATTTTTAGATTGAGAAATATTTAAAAATGACGAATTATATGAGACAAAAAAAAACCCAGTTTCTGGAATAACTCGTCCTTTTCAAAAAACCGGTTTTAAAAACACGGAAAACAAAAAAACGGTTTATCGAATAATTGGAAAACCGGGTTTGACAACTTTATGTACACTACAAAACCGAGTATTACTTGTTTACTAGACACATTCTGAATACCACAAATGTTATATTCCACTTACCATTTTTTACCGGCAAACCTGATGCAACCATATAAGAATCTCCTATAGTTTCAACTTTGTAAACATCATAACATTCAATACGTTCATCGAATACACGATAAATCGAATTCAAAAACGTAACCACCTTCTCAATATACAAGGATATATCCATCCATCCATACATACATTCATCCATCGATGGATGGCATAAAACAAAGCACGCGCAGACATAGAAAAATAATTTATTTTTATTAACATTTGTGTTGGTTGTTCTTTTTGATTTTAAGGTTAATATCCGTTATGTGTTATTTTGTTTTAAGAGTGTTTATGTGTGTGTGAAGTACGAGGATGTTTGTGTGTGTGAAAGAGAGTGGATTTCATGTTTACAAAACAGCTGACCTACATACCTCTAGAGGGGTACAACGGGCAGCTATTTCAGTAAAACCAACAATATCACTAAAATATACTGTGGCCGATTCATAAAGTTCAGCTGGTACCTTTTTAAAAGATAAAAAAAAAACAAAAAAAAAAGAAAAAAAGAAAGAAACAAGAAAATCGTTTAAAATTTAATAACAATAAATTGTTAAAACGTATTTAACATTAATCCACCTGTTGAGTGTGTTTTAACTGCATGGCCACACTGGGTGGCAACATTTGAAAAAGTAATGAATCACTTTTACGTTTTTCACGTTTTAATTCTTTGGCTTTTTGTGACAAATTTACAGCGTACATCTTAAATAAGAGAAAAAAGAAAAAAGAAAAAAGAAAAAAAAAAAAAAAATAACAATTTGTAGTAGTTATTCAGTTATGGTATTTATAACATATTAAATTTTAACCTGTATAGTAGCAGCTGCATTTTTAACTAATATAATTATTATGGGTGAAACACATAATACTACCACCAATATTCCAATACCTATAGCCTCTTCTTTAGCTGCATCTTTAAGCTGTTCATCTACATATTCCCTAAGAAAATAATGAATGAAGTTATTGAGTATTAACAAATAATGTTGGTTTTCTTGGTTTTACAAAGTTAACTTACTTAATTTTGCGCCTTAAATCCTTTTGTAAAATTCTTAAATCATCTGTATAATTGTGCATGGAGTCATAATATTCTATAGCACTACGTTCATCTGATATATTTTTTTTATTTTTTAATATTATATTACTCCTAAAGTTTTGATTTAGAAAAATATTAATAAAATTTAAAACGAATAAATTATGGAGTACAGTGAAAGTCAGAAAAATATATATAGAGAAATTCAAAAATGTTCGACACTTTGAGGTCAAATATTTTTAAAAGTTTTTTTTTTGTATGACATGAATAACCATTTGAGTGTATGTTAACCGATGTTTAAGCAAGCTAAATCCATTCGCGTTAATCATTTACGAGGGCGGATCAATAAGTCCGTGACTTTTCGAACTTCCCTCGTAGTTATATGAAATGCAACACTGCTCCCATCAAGTACCACCTGTTAATAGACTACTGTTAAATTTTGAGCAAGTTCAGTCATTTACTTTGCGTTTAACAGCTGTTCAAAACATACAACCTCGTGGATTTTTTTAAAAAGGGAAACAAGTGAATTTCGATAGCTGTCAAATTTTGAGCAAGTTCAGTCATTTACTTTGCGTTTAACAGCTGTTCAAATCATACAACCTCGTATATTTTTTTAAAAATGAAAAAAAGTGAATTTCGAGTGCTCATTAAACATTATTTTTTACGAAAAAAAACCGTTAATCAAACCAAAGAAAAGCTTGATAAATATTATGGGGACTCTGCAGTATCGATTTCAATAAGAAAAAAGTGGTTACTGAGTTTAATTGTGGTCGCACAACTAAAAATGACGCTGATCGTTCTGGAAGGCCAATTGAGGTCAATACAGCCGAAAATAACAAAAAAATCCACGTTATGGTGTTGGTCGATCGACGAGTAAAAGTGCGTGAGATGGTTGATGCCATAGGCATTTCATATGGCAGTGTGGTTTCGATATTAAATGATCAGTTGGGTTTAAGAAAGCTGTCTGCAAGATGGGTGCTGCGTTTGCTCTCAATTGACCATAAACGTAAGCGTGTGAAAACTTCAAAGGATTGTTTGGAGTTGTTTAACTTCAATTCGAATGAGTTTTTGAGACGTTTTTTAACTGTGGATGAAACATGGATCCATTACAACACTCCAGAGACCAATCAGCAGTCTAAACAATGGGTTTCTCCGGGTGAACCGGCTCCGAAGAAGGCCAAGGTAAGTTTGTCGGCCAATAAGGTGATGGCAACAGTTTTTTTGGGATGTACGCGGGATAATCCACATCGATTACCTTCAAAAGGGTAAAACAATAAACGGCAAAATAGCATGAATTGGACTACGAATTGGTTTTTTGCAAAAAAAACTGTTTCATTCAAAAAGTCACGGACTTATAGATCCACCCTCGTATCTTTAACGGTGCAAAAATTATGGCAGTTTTAAGTTCCAAGCAAACCAGTAATATTAAAATTTAAATTTTTGCTTAGATTAAATGAAAACTGCATAATTTTATAGATCTCATTGCATTTATCACATTGTGTACACCACACTGAGAGAATTATCTTCACTTCAGTAATGAATTTCTTCATAGCTATAATGAAAATTGTCACTTGAACTCGTCCATTGAAACTTTTCATAGAATCTATGAAACAGGTTTCGTCAAAGTCAATGTTTATGAAATGTATGTAAAATTACTGAAAATCTTCATAAAACTAACACATCATTCCGACATTGAGCGTTTATATAATTTATGAAACACTTTCATAAAATTTTGTAGTATTAAGAAGTTCTTTGTATTAATTAAACTCTTCATCAATGTCATGAAAAATGCATTAGAACTAAGTCAATAAAACGCGTCATATGATCTTTGAAACAATTTCATAGAAAATTATTAAAAGACTACATTGTAATAATAAAGCACTTTATGAAATATGTTGAACACTAAAGTTTAAAATGTATAAAAATTAATGAGATTATGGAATTTTATGAAAAAATAAAAAAATTTAGTCTTTGCAATAATTTCATAGCTCTAACGAAAATATTCTTTAAATTTATGAATAGATAATTTATAAAATCGAATGATTTTTTTTTTATGAAACTATGAAATTTTACGAAAAAAAGTTTATGAAAAATTTCTTAATATTAATATTATTTTTCTTGGATATAATGAAATTCTTCATTTAATCTACAAAAAAAAATTCTATGAAATTGTTTCATTAATAGCATAAAGAATAATTCCATCAGTGTAGTATTTGTAAAACACGAATCTTTTGCCGGTTTAATGATATTTAGTTGGGGTTAGGTTTACTTTTTTTAAGGTTATGCAAATTTTGTTTGCTCCATAAAATTTATAGTTCTTAGAATTTTTTGAGGCTTTTTTGATTTTAGTATTAAGCTCATTAGAATCTTTTATTTGATGTACGTTTTAGAACAATTTTAATTTCCTATTTTCTCAATTTGAATTAAAAAATCTCAATAACATTTGCCCTTCTCTCAATTTCAACTTGTCTCATATTCAAATAGAAAATCTCAATTTCAATTGTTTGCCCCTTCTCTCAATTTGAATTGAAAAATCTCAATATCATTTGTTCGTTTCTGAATTTAAATCAGCTATGCCCACCCCATATGCTCGCGAGCGAAAACAGCTTTTTGTGCTTTCACATGTACACAAAAAGAGCTTTGTGCTTTCACACACACGCGAAATCTACACCGATAAAATTGAATAGTCGCATAGTTAAAAAATTCTTAGTTCATTTTTAATATATTAATTTTAACTTTCTTGATCATTAATAACTATTTGTTTTTTGGTCAAAAATTTTTAATTGTCATAATAAATATAACGAATTTTCGTAAGCATAGAAAATTTGACTTTTGTTTTAGAAATTGTAAACTTTAAATTTAAATTTAAAATATTTTAATTGAAAAAACTTAAATTTTGATGAAATTATAAGTATAAAGTTTATACTTATCTTATACATCCATTGTTTATACTATAAACAATGGATGCAACATTTAAATGAGTATTTGTTACTACTAGTATGGTTAAATTATAAATCAACTAAGAAATATTTTGGGTGTAGTGATAAACAATAGGATGGGCCGAAATGTACACATAACGAGCTTTGTGTACGCGAAACCTAGTAATCAATCGGGTCAGCTAGAAAACATTTGTGCAATGCTTGCGTTTGGTTTATTAAGTTATATTATTAAGTAAATATCGACATAGATTAACCGATAACCATCTTTTAGATCTCATTCGAATTTAAAATTATGAGAGTGAAATTGATGTAGATGAACTAATGCGTTCCTCTTAAAATGTGTACAACACAATAAACCATGAAACGATATAGTATCGTTAATTATATCTTATAAAATATACACTCATGGACAATGAAATATGTACAATTAAGTAATTCATAAAATATATTAAATTTTAAAATAGTTCAACAAAAGCGGATATTTCGGCCCATCCTAATAAGCAAAAGTAACAATAAAAGAGCTTTTACGCGTACCCAACACACTCGAACAAATCGCATACATTGACGTTGGGCATAGCTGATTTAAATTGAAAAATTACAAATTAGTTTTTTTTTCTCAATTTAAATTGAAATTCTCAATATCATTTGTTCTATACTCAATATTAAATTGAAAATCTCAAAATCAAATGAGCTTTTCTCATATTCAAATAGAAAATCTCAATTTCAATTGTTTGCCCTTCTCTCAATTTGAATTGAAAAATCTCAATAAGGTGATGGCGTTTTTGAATTTAAATTGAAAAATCACAAATTCATTTTTTTTCTCAATTTCAAATTAAAATTCTCAATATCATTTGTTCTATACTCAATGTTAAATTGAAAACCTCAAATCAAATGAACTTGTCTCATATTCAAATAGAAAATCTCAATTTCAATTGTTTGCCCTTCTCTCAATTTATATTGAAAAATCTCGTTTCTGAATTTAAATTGAAAAATCACAAATTCATTTTTTTTCTTAATTTCAAATTGAAATTCTCAATATCATCTGTTCTATACTCAATATTAAATTGAAAATCTCAAAGTCAAATGAACTTGTCTCATATGCAAATATAAAATCTCAATTTCAATTGTTTGCCCTTCTCTCAATTTGAATTGAAAAATCTCAATATCATTTGTTCGTTTCTGAATTTAAATTGAAAAATCACAAATTCATTTTTTTTTTCTCAATTTCAAATTAAAATTCTCAATATCATTTGTTCTATACTCAATATTAAATTGAAAATCTCAAAGTGAAATGAACTCGTCTCATATTCAAATAGAAAATCTCAATTGTTTGCCCTTCTCTAAATTTGAATTGAAAAATCTCAATATCATTTGTTCGTTTCTGAATTTAAATTGAAAAATCACAAATTCATTTTTTTTCTCAATTTCAAATTGAAATTCTCAATATCATCTGTTCTATACTCAATATTAAATTGAAAATCTCAAAATCAAATGAACTTGTCTCATATTCAAATAGAAAATCTCAATTTCAATTGTTATTTTCTCAATTACAGTTGGAAATGGTGTAGTTTTATTTTAATTGAGACTTTCTAGCCAACACTATTCTTCTGAAAAATTTGTAAAGAAAAAAAAAAAATCCAACTTACATGCTTTTCATTTTCTTATATTTTGCAGTCCTTGTTATATTTTTATACATAGATGTCAGTCTGGGAACATAATTGAGTGTTGAGTTAATAAGTTCACGAGCCAAAAATTCATAACGTATAAACGAAACAAATCCATCAGAACTCAAATAACCACGACCATAATATTTGATGCCGAACGACGAAGCAATATTTTGACATTCAATACTTTTTAAAAGATTCTTAAAGCCTACCAAATATCTGAAAATACATAGAACCAAAACCCAATGACAAAATATAAAATAAAATATTCAGAAATCGAAACAAACCTCCAAACACCACTATTATCTGCTTCTTTAATTTGTTCAGATAAATGATGTAGTAAAGCCTTATTAACCGATGTATACCAATTCATAACATCGGTAATAGAATTATCCTCTGGTTCGGTACGTATTCTATCTCTGTTTTTTTTTATAAAATGATAAATAGAAACCACAAAAAAAGACAAATTTACATATTAATTACTTACATTATGTAGATATTTTTAACGTTTCTAACTTAAATGTAAATGATGTGATACGATAAATCTCATTTATTTTTTTTTATTGCTTTATTTTTTTTTTAATTGAAGGGATTTACCTAAATTCATTTAAACGACTTTGAAATTCGGTACGATTTAATAATACCTCGTAATCATCATCATCGGGTGATGTTGGTACGCTAACCTCACTCCAGGTGGTCATGTTGTTTAATGCTTCATCAGTGACAGCAAAACGTTGTGTCAAATTTGAACTGTAGACAAGAGTATAAATGCGGACATTAATTATACGCACATGTTTAAATAATTAAAAATATATACAGTTTGTTGTACAATTGAACGTACAGTGTAGTGTTATTTATATTGTAATAATGTTAGATTTTTTTTTTATTTTTAACCAGAGTTCGAAAATGTATGTACCACTAACATAACGTTCCTATCAAAAAAACCAATACAATTGTTTCGTTCGTATTTATAAACACAACACAAGTGCTCAAATTGTTGTTTGTAATATAACAAACGGAACAAAACGAAAATGTTTCTTTTGTCAAACATTATTATTTCGAAGTGGTTATTTTTTTGTGTTCCTTCAACTTAAACATTAAGGGCCGTTATTACAACTTGCCTTTAAAGTAAATGTTAGTAAAAAGTAACTTTAGCTAAAATGAGGAATAAAGTGAGCTATAATGTTTTTCGTTATTACAACTTCCCAATAAAATAATATTAATATTTTTGATAATGTGGCAGCACCAAACTAAAAACCGATTATTGATTTATGAATTGGTTTATAAAAATACGTAGTGGCAACGTACTTTTATTTATTTGTTTACAAACAAACAATAATTTGTGAAATTCGGTATTTTCTTCTTCTTCTTTATAGAACAGAAAATGTGGTAACTTTAAACACATAAACCTTACGTTTAAAGTTAAAGGCAACAATATCTTCCCTTTAGCTTATCGGTCACTTTTAGCTTAAAGTATACACTCACAATATATTTTCCGTTACCGATTGTAGTTTATTTAAAAAGTAATCCGTAAAGTTTGTTTTTTAACTGAATAAACTATTAAAATACAAAGAAACATATTTTTCAACTTTTTTGCCTGTTATTTAAAAAACAAAATATGAATTAATACGGATTTTCTGTAGCAGTTAATATTTTCGTTTAAAATCTACATGTTTAAAAAAATCTACTTGTTTAAAAAAAAAATCACACAAAAATCACAGTAATCTTTTTTTTAAAAGTTCTCTCAAACGTTTTTCATATGCATGAACTGGGGATGGTAAATAAATTACTTATTTACATTTTCAGTCCAAAAGGTACCAAAGTGGCCCAGCTGGCGATTAAGTGCTTTGTTTCAGTAAATTTTGTTTTACTTTTTTATTTTACTGAGGGTATTCAGCGTGGTTATTTGCACACGATGCAAATTTGCACTTTCTCATCCTTGAGCAGTATTGACGGTGCATAATGTGCATATTAGAACAGAGATGGAGTTCGCTCACTATTCCAAATTTATATGTTAAAGCACATCTATTAGATGACATCTAGGAGATGAAGAGACAGCATGCTAGAGATAAAGTAAAAACTCTGAGTTTCTTTATTCATGTACAAATAACAAAGTTTAATATATATAAAATAAAACGAAAAGTTAGGATTATAATTTTCGCAGTATAGAACATGTGTTTGCTGATTATTTGAATACAAGAAAATTAATTAGCAATATGGTAAAAGTCTAGTGTTTTTTAGGTAAACAAGATAAAGCGCATCAATGTTTAATGTAAATTTAAAATTAAGCAATATTCTTGTGCAACTTTTGCTAGTTTGCAACAAATTACCCGTGTGTATGTCATATTGGAAGGTTAGAAAAAATCAAAAAGGTTTTGTGTCTGCACAAGATATGTGTTAAATATTTAATATTGAGTTGGCTACATTGAATGATAATAAAATTGTCAGTAATATGTGCAATAGTATTGCAAGAGTACCTTAACAATTAAATTAAATCAAAAGGTACCAAAATGTTTACAAAAGTGCTTTTTACTTTAGTACTAAACCAAATATTTTATTTACCATCACTATAGTTTTTCTTTAGATTTTAATTGTCTTTTATTTTACAAACACATAATTTTTTAAGTTATTTGCATATTATAGTAAAAGATGAACTCAAAGGTCATCCTTTTTCGTTATGCTGCCATATAAATGTTAGGCGCCATTCGCTCAATTAATTATTATTCAATTAATCTTATTATTTAGTTTTAAAAATAAATCCTAACATATATTATTATGTATATAATACATTATGTAAATAATACATTTTTATTTCTTTTAAATTAAATTTGGTGATAGCTAAAATAAACGACAATCGTTTATTTTTACGTTTTTGGGGGTAAAATTTTGATGGTTAAAATAAAGGAAAATCGTTTATTTTTAAGTTTTGGGAGTTAAATTTTTAATTGTCAAAATAATGGAAAATCTTTTATTTTTATGGATTTTCGGTAATTTTTTGATAGTCAAAAAAAAAAAAAACGAACGTCGTTTATTTTAACGGATTAAGCAATTATTTTTTAATAGTTAAAATAAACGAAAGTACTTTGTTTTTATCGATATTTTTAGTTAATTTATTAACAATTAAAAATAATTGGAAATTACTATTGTTTTAAACGAAAAATCAGTAGTCCTGTTTTTAACAACTTTTTCTATAGTTTTAATGTACAAATTCGTTTGTTTCTAACTATAAAATATTGTGAGTGTACTTATAATAACGAAAAACTAATAATCTGTCAAATAACATCCGGACTTTAGCTATTGGCAAGTTGTAATAATTTCCCTAAGAACGGTTTACGAATAGTTTTGTTCCATTCCATAAACACAACAAAATCAAACTGTTTGAAATATTGGACAAACAGAACAAAATCGTTTAGTTTGGTCTCTCATCGAAAACTAGTTTGTGAAAGTGTTTGTGTTCTGTTTACAAATCAAAATGAAAATAAAGAAATGTTGTGTTTATGTTTACTGTGCACAACAAAATGATTGTGTTGAGTTTCAGCAAAAAGCAAAACAGAACGATAGAAAACCGTTTGCTTGTGTTTAATTTCGAACTCTGTTTTTAACGAAATAATATCAATCCATAAATAGATCCGGCGAGAATGACAAACAAATATCAAAATATTAAAAATCGTCATTTAATGACGATAAATCGTCAAATCTGGTAACACTGCATGCGAGGTATATGGTATCTGATATCTAAGCTCCATGACAAATTTTGTCGTCACCGCTGTCCTCTCAAATTTATACACTCACAAGAACTTTTCCATTAAAAATCAACAGTTATTTAAAAATTTAATCGGTAAAGTTGTTTCAATTTAATATAAGGTTAAATTACCAAAGAAATATATTTTTTAATTTCTGTCTGTTATTCAATAAACAAAATAAACAAAAAAAAAAACAGACTTTCGGTAATAGTTGAAATTTCAGTTAACTGTTTCTATTTAAAACAAAAAGTTGGTTGAGTATTGAGTATTTAAATAAACGAAAACAATCAATAGTTTTTAATGTCAGCAAAATCTTTTGCTGAAAATAGGGTTGACATTCGTACTGTTTTAAACAGTACATGTACTGTTTTTTGAAAAATGTACTTTTTTATTCACAACACCTAAAACAGTACGCAAAAGTACTGTTTTTTTGGATTTGTAATGTTTTTTTTGTATATTTTACATATTTTTATATAAACAAGTTTTTTTTGCGTGTACAAAGAATATATATTTTTTTAACCATGTTTTTTTTTGTGTGTACAATAGTTTTTTATATAAATTTTTTGAATCTCCCTGTATTAATTCCACTTCGTTTCTTTGTACATATATAAGTTTGGTTTGTTTACTTTTCAAGCAATGGATGTTTGTAAACACAATTTTTTTTCATGACACTGCCCAATGCAAAAAGTAATGGCGTCCAAACTAATAATTTTAGCCAATTTGACGAAATTTATTCAATTTGATGAAATTTAGTCAATTTTACTTCTTTAGAAGATGTAAACTTGACGAACTTTTTTTTCACTTTTCAAATATGGCAACCCTAGCTGAAAATCAGCGATACGTTACTAAATATACAAATGTTCATACACCCAAATTGACGATATGAATTAATGTTATATCTAAAAACAATAGAAATAATTAAATTATATAAAACATAAACGAAATTATCTTTGAACTACTTACATCAATTTTTGTCTAAATGATGCTATCTTTTAAAGGAACGCAAATGCCGCAGAGAGTTATAGAAACGAAAAACTAACAAAATATAACATATAAGGTGGCGCAAAAATAACCTTCCGATGTTTTTTTTTTTATTATGTATTTATTATGTATATCATTTTCTGATAGGAGGATTACTTTTGCGCCACCTTATACAAACCTTTTTTCCAATAAGAAAAAGAAAGCAGAAAAATCTACCTAAGATGTATGTCTTTGTCTTTCGCTTTAGTCTGTTTACCTTTTGAATATTTGTTTGCAATTTGAGCACACAAGATTATTAATATATATAAACATTTAGTTTTCAAATACACATTTAGTCTTTATTAAATTTAAATAAATTTTCTAATTATTTGAGTTAAGGTTTGTTTTTTATATAAAAGTTTTTTATTTTCAATATTTCGCTACTCCTTTGTGTAGCATCTTCAGGAAAATAAATAAATTAATAAATTTTCAAAAAATTTTAAAGTTTGAAAAAATTTTTAAAAGTTTGAAAACATATTTATTTTATTTTGTTTTTTATTTAATTAATTGTTTTAATCGACAATTTTGTTTTATGTATTAAAAACAGATACAAAAATCTTCCATGTTTGAGTTTTTTATATTATGTCTTACTAGAGCTGTACTTTTTAGTATAATTTTCCTCGTTACTACTACATTGTGACATGCCGCGACATCTAATTCATTCTGCGTATATCTTTCAGTCTGGTTGATGTGCTAATCAACACAATTTTTTTAGCAAAATCAATTAGTAAAACATTAGTAAAATATTAGTAAGACATTAGTTCAGTTAACAGTTAAGTGCTGAATAAGTATAACTAAAATTTTAGTTTAAAACATAATTTTAGCAAAATATATGCTGAAAAATAGTATACCTGATTTACAAGATGATGTTTTACTAACTTTTCTACAAGCTTATTATTTTGAGTGTAGTCTTTACGGAAAAAATATTGTGAGTGTAGGTAAAACTGTATAATTAATATGGATTAAGGTTTAAAAGAGGGTTTAATACCTACCGTTCTTTACTACCATTTGTAAATATATAAAATGCCACCTCAGAACGTTCCAGTTGTAGACGCGTAACGAGTTTACCTAAATCTGCAACCATGGCCACCTTTTTTTTTTTTTTTTTGAAAAGACAAATAATAAAAAATAAATATTATAAATGACAGTTCTAATTAAATAAAATTTATTAATCACCTTTTAAAAAGTGTGTTCTTCATAAAAAGGACAATTTTAAATATGATTGTCATATATCTTTAGTTAATTTTAATAACCTCTTTCTAAAGAGAAAGACAATTTAAAATATGACAGTCCTATTTTATAGTCCTTTATATTGTTCCAATAATTTCATTTGTTATATGCATGTGTTGCTATTATATTATTTAATTTTAACTATAAAAAAAATAAGTATTTCAAGAGCTTTACTAGGATTAAATATGAATAAATTATGACCCTCGAAACGAAAAAAAAAAACTAAATGAAGATGAAATGGAAGCACGTGACTAATAATGAATAATGTTTTTATTTTATCCTTGTCAATATATACGATACAATATGTTCAACAGAATGGTACAAAATGAAAAATAATAAATTTTTAAATTTTATTATTGCAAAACTGATGCATAAAACTATCATAAATTTTAATTAAAATAAGGTAAAACGTCAAATGTAGACAATTTTCCATTTCGATACAAAAGGTTATCTACCTTTTTCACAACTAAATTGAAAATTTTAGAATTTCAGTCCACTCTAATGTACAGCTACAATTGGTCAGTCAGTATGTAAGGTCTTTTTTATTATAAATACAATTTTTTACATATGGATACCATGACAACTTTAATCGTTTGTTATAATAACACTATGGCAACACTTACAGTCGGATAAAATATGGGATAATTGGTTGTTTAAGATATACATATGTATGTTAATATGTATAAAGAGATTTGACCATTTTTGTAAAGTAATTAATTAAGTACGTACATAATAAAGTTATTTAAAAGATATTTGTATAGCTTAAAGTTAAATGTAAATGACTTCAGACTGATCTCTGTTAACCTGCACAATCCAAAGCCTTTTCTGTCTAAGAGGTCGGAATTTGGAAAGTGAACCATCAACATGCACAGATAGATCTGGGGCAGGGAGGGAATTGGTGCGGTCACGAAGGTTGTGTGGGGAGGCCCAGATGGGTGCAAGACGAAAGCGGTCTTAGGACTGGGGAAGGTGGAACTGGCCGATCTGATGGGAATCCTAACGGGTCACTCGACACTTAAGTCGCACCTTTCGAAAACAGGAAGGGGCGACTGCAGATCTTGTAGCACTTGTGTGGTAGGACGATGATGCCCTGGCACACTTCTTGTGCTTCTGTCCGGCCTTCGCGGGTCTCAGGGCGAGGTATTGGCTACGGGAAGTTATACCGTCGCTGAAGTGGTTGCGGGGTGCTGATTTGGGGAAACTTGAAGGATCCTGAATTCTTTAGGAAGGGCGAAGCATTAACGTGTCCATATGGAAGAACTCACAACATGCCGACCTTCTGGCATATGTGTATGTCATCCTATGTATGATGACGAAGGGTTGGAAATCACCCTTCCTCTTGCCAACCTAACCAAACCATAACTTACAGTTAACACGTGCCGATAAACGTAAGATTCATTCCACTTAAAACCAACAAAAATATCCAATTTTCCTCATCTACCCCCTTGAATTATAACCAAACTTGGTATGGAAGATAAGTGCCATAGAAATATGTCATCGTACAAGATTTGGGTTATAACACTCATAGAAATAAACCTGTAAAAATGGCAGAAAAAGCTACTTAAAATTAGTTAAAAATTACCTTGAAGAAATAACTGCTAAATTTAGCAGATTTTTTTTTTTTTTGCTAAATATTAATAAAATAGGAACAACAAAACTGAATCTGTTAACTTTACAAAGTTTTAGTTATATAAAGGGTCCGCCATCTAACGTTTTTTTTCCGATGCCGATTTTGCCAAAAAAATCATCTTTTCAGATGAAGCTCATACTGGATGGCCAGCCGAGGCAGCCATTTGAATGAAATTATTTTCCATTATTAACCGGAAGGATTGTACTTTCAAATTAAAAAGGAATTTGATAAAATATTCAGTAGTTTTTTCTTATAGCATTTTCAAAACAAAAAAAGTTATTTGGCGGACCCTTTACGATGTGAATTTTAGTTAATTGAAAATAGCATTTTCCTTTGCAAAATTAGCAAAAACATTTA
Organism: Delia radicum; assembly: GCA_021234595.1. Lineage (NCBI taxonomy): Eukaryota > Metazoa > Arthropoda > Insecta > Diptera > Anthomyiidae > Delia > Delia radicum. Next base: position 185,607,160 of record CM037855.1, on the reverse strand, counting down.
CTAAATATTTGTAGACTCAATTTGCTATATTAACCTCAAGTTTAGTAGAATGCAAATAATAATTTATTTTGCTAAAATCAACAGAAATGTTGGCAAAAATAATTATAGATTGCTGATTTCATAAGGGCAGACTTTTATTCGCATTAAAAAAAACTAAAAACAAACTATAAAAAATTTACATTTTTTAATGATTTTTTTTGTGTACTAATATTTAGAAATAAACATGTGAAAATAGTAGAAAAAGCTACTAAAAATTAGTTAAAAATGACATTGAAAAAAAAATTGCTATATTTATCAGGTTTTTTTTTTTTGCTAAATATTAATTGAATTAGCAATTTTTGTTGTTGGCGGAATTTCAGCAATTAAAGTTATTGAATCGGTGGGTTTCGAAATTGAAATGGGTGTTTATTTTTTTTTGTGTATACAAACACAGAGTTTGTATAAAAATTCGTTATATATTTTCGTAAAAATAAAAACATTCCTATTTTTATTTTTCATTAAAATAATTTAACTAATAAGAAATATTTAAAAAATCTAAATTAGCTTTTTTTCTTGAGATTTGCTCATGTTTAAATATTTTTTGTTTTACTTTATACAAATTTCGTTGTCAAAATGAATCAAAATTTGAGTTTTATTCAAAATAAAAAGTAAATTAAAAAGTTCGGCTTCGGCACAAATAAGTGAGTTTGGTCGGACACTACTGATCAATCAAAATTCTGAACAGTAATTTTCACATTTTTACAATCATTTTGTACATTTTTTAGTAAGAAAAATGTTGATTTAATTAAAAAAAGCTACGATTTGGACAAAATGTGCCCAATTGTAAAGGAGAAGTAAGGCTTTTCAAAAAATATTGTGTAGTCCCTAGTTCGTTACACTGTGAGCATCAGTACACTAAATTAGATAATCTCAAGTGTAAAAATGCATTCGGAACTTTAAATTTCAATAAATATGGATTGATTTAAATGATTTTAGACTATTGGCAATCTGCTTGATAAGATTAGTCTTATAGTCTAATACTTATTTGTTCGCTTACATTAAAATTTTAATTTTTTGAATTTTTGTTGTACATACAAATCTAGGTTTAGGCAAATATTTAAGTTTAAAACTTAAAAAAATTAAGGTTGAGATCTAAAGAAACATTTAAAATGGTCTTAGGTTAGAGGTACTTGCCTGGCAAACGGAAGATCGCCGGTTCGAGCCCAGTTCGAGGCATATAATTGTTTTTATTAATAAAATAAATTTTGTTGAATTCATGTCAATCTATTTATAGAATATTATAGTCCATAAACATAAAATATTCAATTGTTGCAATAAAAATTCAAAATTTGTAAATTAATGTCGGTTGTTACAATAGTATTAAAATTTAATACTAGCGATAGTACGTGGAACCACAAAAATTCGGTTGGCAAAAAACTCAGTTGTAACTACAAAATTGTTTTCTGTGTACATGCATAAAAAATAAAGTACTCCGCACTTTGGCACATATTTAGAGAAGGCTGTCAAAAATCTATGTCCTTTACAGGTATCCTATTGGTGTCCTGTATGTCCTTGGACAAAAATAAGAGATTTTTTTAAAAGCTTAAGCTTTAATCTTATTTTGAGTTTAGTATCATCGGTTTCTAGTCAACATAAATATGTTTTAAAATTTTTGAAAGTTTTGTTCATTTCAAAATATTTGTTTTTTGAAATTGTACGAAATTTAACACTTTCTTGCTTCCAAACCGTAATATGCACACAAAAAAATTCTTACAAAATATTATTTAAATTTAGTTTTCTATCGAAAAAGCTTAATTTCATATTGTAAAAAAAGCTTAATTTCATAAAATTGGGTTAACCCCTTTTTAGTCACGCTGGTTATGCTCCGATAAAGACGAAATTTTCCGTTAAAAATACCCTAATTTAAAAAAAAGAAAAAACTACTGATTAATGTAGAATAAAAATAAATTATATCTTTAAAACTAAATTATCCAAAGTTAATATCTCTCAAAACAAAAAAAATATAAACATTTGAACTGTGGAAAAATCAAAAAAAAGTATAACTTTACAAAAAAACAGAAAATGCGTATTTCATATCAACCTGTTCACAGTGAAATAGTTAACATTTTGCATTAATTTTTTCGCTTTAGGGGGTTTAAATCAGAGAGCCCGTAATATATAGAATTAGTGGTCACAACCTTATTATATTTTAATTTTTTGATCTCCTGTGTTATTAACCCAATTCAAGCTAACAACAACAGAATGACAGTTCTTACTCATGACCTTTTACTACTCTTCAATTTCAATTAAATAATTATCTACTAATACACTCAAAAAAAAGAGACAGCAAAGTCAGAAAAAAACTTTAGTTGAGTCAGCAAAATTTAAGTCAGGAGGGAGCTTGCAAAAAATTGCTGATTTTAAGCAACAAAATTATTAAATTCAGCAAAAGCTAACATTTAGTCGATTAAAAACTAAAAAAATCATTTCTAAAAATTAATAAAATTGTTGTTGAATATTAGTAGGCTATCCATGGTTGCTTAAATGTTGACAATTTGGACTTAAGCTAAATGCCGTAGATAATTCTAGAAACAAAACAGAAAAATAACAAAATATGACATACACATAAATAATATTTTTTTTTTGCAAATAGCGAAAGGAAATATAAAAAATTACCTAAGATGTGTGTCCTTCTATTTCACTTAAGTCTGTCTATCTAAAAGTACATTTGTTTGCAATTTTACCGGCGGTATGAAACAACACCCCAATGAAATAAGTTCCCAAACCAAAAATGAAATAACGCCCTATTTGTTTGGGCTTTATTTCATTATGAAACAATACCCCAAAAAAAAATGAAATAAACCCCCAACCAAATGAAATGACACCGCAAAACAAAATGAAGTAACGCCCCAATTTTTGGGGCTTTATTTCGTAATGCAGTAAAGCCCCACAATACCCCAAAAAAATGAAATAAACCCCCCAACCAAATGAAACGACACCCCAAAACAAAATGAAGTAACGCCCATATTTCGTAATGCAGTAAAGCCCCATTTTGAAAATGAAATAAGGCCCCAATAAAAAAAACCAAATTATATATTACTTTGAAATATTTCTTTATTCCTAATTAATACATAGTAAAAAGATTAATAATATTTAGTATATCAATACAGTTTTTTTTAATATTTTTTAGTAGTATATCACAAAATAAAACTTAATTTATAAATCGTATAATCGCACGCAGAAAAAACTTTATTTCGCGAAGCCGCCTGCCGCGTTCTACGGAGGAAAAAACCCCTAAGAGCGGCCGAAGGCCGCCACACAGAAAAACTAGTTTTTACAAATTACTTGATGTCTTAAAAATATAAGATTTCAAGGGATTCGACATCTGATTTGAAAAACAAGTTCTTCTGGGTGGGGGCCTTCGGCCGGTCTTAGGGGTTTTTTCCTCCGTAGAACGCGGCAGGCGGCTTCGCGAAATAAAGTTTTTTTCTGCGTTCAACATAAAAGAAACTTCAAAATTACTACACGGTATAATCTCACTTACTAATAGCAAACAACTATTTACATTAATAACTTGATAATTCAGGCAATAATTATAACTGTTATTTGCTTATATTACTTAAAAATTGTGCTTTTTAAGAAAGTCTCCAAAAATATTATTTGGGGACTTATTTCATTTCTCATATTGGGGCCTAATTTCATAATGAAATAAAGTCCAAAAAAAAAATTAAATAAAGTCCCAAAAAATGAAATAACACCCCTATTTTTTTTATCGAAATTTTTGGGGCCTTACTTCATTTTCGGTTTTGGGCCTTATTTCATTGGGGTTTTGTTTCATACCGCCAATTTTGACACATTCCATAAATTACCACTATAAAAATGCCGTTTAAAAATACACATTTTATTTTTTATTAAATTTAAATATTTTATTTTGTCTTTAATTTAATTAATAATCAATTTCTTTGACAAGCCGGAATCAACGCAATATTTAAGTTTATTATATCAACAATTTATATGAATACACATTATTGGCATCCTTTTGTGTGAAAAACATGTACAAACATTTTCCGTGGATGATTTTTGTATATGTCTTACACGAGTTGTACTTTTTAGTGTAATTTTCCTCGGTTCTACTACATCTTGACATGCCGCGAAATTTAAAGTACTTCATTCTGCGTATATCGCTCATTTTGGATTTCGTCCACGCCCTTAATGTCCCCATTTTTTTTTTAGCTAAATAAATTGGTAAAACATTAGTAAAATATTAGTAAAACATTAGTTCAAAACTGTTTAGTGCTGAATAAGTATAATTAAAATTTTAAATGAAAACATAATTTCAGCAAAAAATTTGCTGAGAAATAGTGTACTTTACTTACAAGACGTGTTACTCATTTATCTACTAACTTATTTTTTTGAGTGTACGATAGGGTGGGGCGATTAGTATGGAAGAAAAAAATGTTAATGGGCGCTTCGCGTTTCTGATTCTTGGGATTGTATTGAGCAAAAAAGTCCACTAGACCATACGTCTACGGTGAAAATCGAGCTTCCACATTTTGACTTTACGGCAAAAAAGCCCTATTTTGTAATTAAAAATTAACCCCTTAAACCCCACCCACAAATATGATTGATGCATTAATCTGCTAGGATCTTCCAAAGATGAGATTGATACCGTAATCTTGGATAAGCTCCTCCTACTTCCTAAGATATGTCCATCCCACACATTGTTACTTTCACAAAATACGGCAAAAAAAGCCCTATTTTGTAATTAAAAAGTAAAACCTTAAACCCCACCCACAAAAATGATTGATGCATTAATCTGCTAGAGAATCTTCCAAAGAAGAGATTGATACCATAATCTTGGATAAGCTCCTCCTACTTCCTGAGATATGTCCATCCCATTATTTACTTTCACAAAATACGGCTAAAAAGTCAAAATGTGGAAGCTCGATTTTCACCGTAGACGTATGGTCTAGTGGACTTTTTTGCTCAGTACAATCCCAAGAATCAGAAACGCGAAGCCCCCATTAAGATGTTCAACTCGCTCCACCCTAGTGTACAACCTCAAAAATGGGATATTAAAAGATATATTTCAAAAGGACATTGTTGATAGTTAAGTGGTAATTAAAATTTACCGTAGCAATTCAATCATACATCCAAGGTGTCAGTGTAAAGTTCATTGAGGTCGTTTTTATTTATTTCTGTCGTATGGCTTACCAGCTGAATGGCTGGTTATTGCCCAATGTTTTTTTTTTCTTTCTTTCTAAGTAAATATTAATATCACATAAAGTGTCTGTAAATATTTACACACAAAAAAAGAACAATAGAAAAAACCGACATATCTTAAGAAATTTCTACAGTTTACCAAAAAGGACAATACGACCACGTTTGTACAATAAAACACACAGCAGGGAATGCACAATATATCAAGTGATAGAAAAATATACACTTGGATGTCCCTTAAAATAATGATTAGTCGATTTTAATTCCTGAGGAAATTTTGCTTTCATTAGAGTAACTACACTTGTATGTTCCCTGCGGGAAATGTACCAGTCACTGGTATGGTCAAGTGACTAGAACTTTATGTGTATGAACAGTCCAAGTTTCGGTTCTGTTATATGAAAGTGACCGGTACTTTTAACATTGGCTTGTCATAGGAGGTGACAATTGCTACCTACGGAGCACTGTGTGACGTGACGAATAACTTGGACAAGGTAACCTATCACCATACCGACTGAAATGAATATGCTACGGGAGAAGTTAGAAGGAGATAGTGTCAAAGTAATACCATTTTAGGATTTGTGTGATATGCAACAGAACCAGTGGGGAAAAATTATCACGTGACTGGTGTAGGTGTAAGTATCGTAGAACAGGAGAAAAATTGTTGACGGAAAACTGGTCACATATTAAGTGCAATGTGTTCTGTTGTAGGGGTAGTTTGAATGGAATAGTCTTGGAAAGTCGCCGGGCATGCGAAAAGTAATTAGCAAGTAACCTGTCACTTTTTATTCAGCGTGTGTCATATTATGTATGGGTTGCTCAATAGCCCGTCCGGAACCAGTCACTGCACTTATTCAAAACAGCGTGTCACTCCACCTGTTCAAAAAACCTTCAAAAAGACAGAACAAAAATCAATTTTAAAATTTTTTTTGTTTTGTCTATAGCCAGCACAAAACTATAACATTAAATTCATTATAACAATTTAAATTTCGAGAAGAACATAAACAAGACAAAAAGTCTGGCTGTTCAACAATTCAGCACAAATTTAATGTATAACTTATAAAGTTGTGCAAAAAATAATGTTCTGGTTTTTTGGTACCGATATTTTATGTGTTAAATCGCTTTTCACTCGAAAAATAGCCAATCGGCATTTCGAAAAGTAACTTGCCAAACGAGTTTTAAGATCGCGACGTTTGGCGAGAAATCGCCATATCTGATAAACTTGGTCACTGTTTAAATAGTTCCGTATTCAGTTATTTTAAACCAGTGAAGTGTTACGTCTTCATTTCTACTGTCACAAAGTCGGTAAATAAAAAATTCCTTCAGTGTTATGTCCACTTTGTAGCAGTCAAGGAACTGCATCCTCTGGTACTAATTGCCATGTTTTCATCCACTGCTAACGGTTTTTAACCAGTTCAATGACCAGTAGTAACTTCAACTGCAACGACCAAAGTTCCTTCAGTACACTTTCATGTTATGTTACTTTTTCTCCAGTTACGTGATATATCTGGTACCAACCAGTAAGCGTTTGTCACCATAACTATATTGTACATTTCACCCAAATTAACAGTTTTTGGTGCACCACAATTTTTGATTCACCTTTGGATCAATCGATCGTTCAATTCCCGCAGGGTTACTACGCGTACCGTCTTAGAAAAAAAACCGAAAATAGAAAAAAATTCTTTTTTAATTCTGAAGGGGACCACCTACTTTTTTTTTGGAGAAAGCCCCATAAAGTGAAGTTTAGCCGTAGTTTTTTTAAAATGTCCTGAAAAGGAGTCGCTCCAAACATAAATTATCATTTTTTTAATTTGTTTTTTTTTCTTTAATAACAACTATTAATTCTTCTTATTTTAAACGAGCTTAAGATCTTTTATTTATAAATTATAATTACTTATTTCCAATAAATCGTCTCCACATTGGGTGACTTCTACAGACTTAATTTTATCAATCAAATTATAATAATTGTTCCCTGAAGAAGTCACCCAATTTGGTGACGAAATATTGGAAATAAATAATTATAATTTATAAATAAATTATCTTAAGCTCATTTAAAAGAAGAAGAATTAAATAAAAGAAGATCAAAGAAAACTTCATATTTTTAACAACTATTATATTATAAAAAAAAAGCAATTGATATCTTCAAATTAGGCATTTTAAAAAAATCTTTAATATTAATTAAAAAAAAAAATACAGTTTTGCATTTTTATCACATTGGATCATTTTCGATTCCAGACTGAAGGGGGTTAATGATATCCGAAGAAGTTAAAATTCCATAAATGAATAATTTTGAGTATATTAAATGAATAATTTATATAAAAAATACATTTTTTCGAAACTTTGAGAATTTTTAATAATAATACAATTTTTTTTTCTAAAATAGGCAATTTTCGGCAAACTTTACACAGATAGAAATTTGTGCGTAGTATTAATGAATTCCTTCATTAATCCAATGAATTTTTTCATAAAAAAGTCCCCAAAGAAACGTTTCATTGAGTCAACGAAATGTGTTTCATTAAATCAATTTTAATGAATGGTTTCATTGACCCGATGAAATTTTCATAAAGTGTATGAAATTTTTTTCATTAATCCTAGCCTAATCGTTGCTAAAGCTCATAATTTTTGACGAATTCGAAAAATATAAAATTTGAAAAGTAGCTGATTAGATTTCAGATCGAAAATTACAAATTTTGAAACTAAAAGTTTTTTATCCATAAAAAAGATATATTTTAATTATTGTACTTTTTTTAAATTATGTATATTAAGAAATTTAATGATTGAAAAAATCGTTTAAATGTAATTAACAGGCATTAAAATATTAAAAGCCGACCTAAAAAAAACCAATTTTAATTTATTTCTGTTTTTATTGCTTTATTTTTACAAAATTGTTCAATCTTTCTTTACATTTTTTATAATTTGTGTTAAAAGATGACACATTTTCTTATATGTCGGTACAAAATATGTAATTTTTTGTCGATCTGGCTTGGAATTCTGTAGAACGATCGACGATTATAGTCCACCTTTTGTAGTTAAATTACGAACATATCAGATAAAAATGTTAATATTGTTAACAATTTTGTTAAAAAACAAAAATTTATTATCGTTTAGCAAAAAGTTTTTGTGTAACATCCTCAAAACGATAACAATTTATATCTCGTTTTGAACAAAACTATATCGTTTTTCTTAGAGAATCTGTCCCCTTGAATTTAGTGACCAACTATTCAAATTCGTCAACAACTGTAAGCTCTAGGCAAATTTAATTAAAAAAAAATTTATTTCTATCAAATTTTTGGTTAATTCTGTTTAAATGAAATTTTTTAGTTTTTTTTATTTCAAAATAGTACAAAAAAAAATTTTTTTTTTCTTATTACAAGTCAAAATTTTTTTTGAAAAAAATTTTTAAATTTTTCATTGATTAATGAATTTTTTTTATGAAATTATGAAAAAATCATAAAAAATGTTAATGAAAAAAAAATACCAATATTAATGAATTTTCTTTAGTTAGTCTCTTTACAGGAAGAAGAAGAAGAAAACATTTTTATTGAAAAATTTTACGGACACAAGGGATACACCAGACTGCCGCAGTTTCGTCCCCCTCCTGGGACTCGTCAGTGGTTAATTTATGTGTCAATTGAACAAAGTATTTTATATTGTTAATTTGCTCTATATGAAAAACATTTTATTTTTTTTTTTTTGGTGTCGTACTGTGATTTGAACTCACTGCCTTAGCATCAAGGTATGCATCGTAATCTCACCTCTTAACGAGTTGAGTGAGCCACGGTCGACACAGCGATGACTGCGGCTAAAGTGGTGTTTGGTCACACTACATACACACAAGTATTGTTTCGATCACAAGAGACAGAATTAACTAATACCAATGCACAATTCATTTCTCAACTAGAATGCTTTTTCTTCTTAATCCTATCTGTTTTTCACAAGTAATTTTCATTCAGTTAATGAAATTTTTCATTAAACCAATGAATTGATTTTAATGAAATCGTTTCATTAATAATATGAAGGAAAATTCTATCAGGTTAACGTTTCCCAAAAAAAAAAAAATAAAAAATCGATTCCTTCCATCTATATATATAAAATACAATGTTTGTATGTTTGTCCTCTATAGACTTTAAAACTATCCAACCGATTTGGCCTAAACCGGTTTCATTTGAAAGGTTATAGTCAAAATTAGGTTTTCGGCTATATATATTTCAAGTGGGCGTGGCCCCTCCCACATAAATTGAATAACATCATATATCTTGACTATTGTGATAGCAAGAGTTTTGAAACATTGCAGTATCCCATATGTTACTGATTTGAATAATCAGGAAAAAAATGGGCGGGATCGGACCAGTGGGAGTGGCAGCTCCCATACAAAGTAAATATTTAATATCATATATCTACAGTACTATAATAGCCATAGTCTTAGAAATTTGTGCACGTTGATTATTTGTTAATGTGAATAGTCATGGGAAAAATGGGCGTGATCGGACCAGTGGGCGTGTCAGCTCCCATACAAAGTAAATATTTAATATCATATATCTTCAGTTCTATAATAGCCAGAGTCTTAGAAATTTGTGCACGTTGATTATATTATGAATAGTCATGGGAAAATTGGGCGGGATCATACAAGTGGGCGTGGCAGCTCCCATACAAAGTGATTATTTAACTCATATACAAAATTAATATTAATATTAAATATCTAGGGTTCTATATTAGCTATATAGCCTTCAAATTTTGTACGAGTCCATCAATTACAAATATTAGTAGTCGAACTGAAAATGAGATATCAAACTCTTAAATCGGTTATGTAGTTCCGAAGATATTTACAAAAAACCTATGTTAATCTTCAAGCTATGTTACACGAACACAACAGCCTCATCCGTCTATTCAAAACAGCCCTAGACCAGATGCCGACAGATGAATTTACGGTTGTGATAAGAGCTGACCAGACAGCGGCTGGTGAGCATGAGCGGCACTTTAATGCACCGGTAATAGGTGACGTCGCAGTTGTTTTCAGCTATTCATTTTATATACTTCAGCAAATAAAGGCGATAGAAGGACAAAGAGGCGTTGGGCTTCCCATGAAATTACAAATTTTAAAATGATTTACTAATGTGAATTTGTTTTTTTAATTATTTATTTACGTAAAAGAAATTTCTTGATTTAAAGAATTAATTACAATTAAAATTTGAAGGCAAAACAACGTTTGCCTGGTCAGCTATTTGTTATAAAACTGGGAGGTGTAATGACAAAGCTCTTTTTATGGGACATCCTATTATACACACTCTGGACGTAGAAATAACACATTATGGAAACGTTACAGGTTAGATCAACAGTTAGTTGCTTTTTTTATTTTTATTGTAAGTATAAAATCTTCATTACTTTAAACACTCAATTAACTGTAAATAATTTTAAAATTTTAAATTTAATACTATTTCTCTGTGTTTAGCATATATATTAATATTTGTATAGTTATTTTACTATTTATTGATTGCTATTCGTAGAAGCAATTTGTATTCTATTGGCAATATATATTGCAAAATGTTGTGTGACTAAAAGGTCAATAACATTATCGATTTCATAAATAAATATTTGTTAAATAATATCATATATTGTACATACATACGTAGATATGGGGTTTTACCTGGTATTTACCCGATATATGGCTAAATGCCTGGTATATCTCTTTTTGGGTAATTTATTTGGATACTTATACTACGTTTCCACTGAACATGTTTTGGACGTGTTTTGAAATAAAACATTTTTTACATTGTACAATATTTAGACTATAAATTTAATTTTTTTGTTTTGCCATGATTGTCAGAGCACTTATTTTATCATTGTTGCCAATGCTTTCCCAACGTTTCAAAGAACAATCGACCAACCGAAGATTGACGTTATTATTTCAAGGTTGGCTCAACACTTTAATTTTTGAAAAGCGGTAGTTCTGCCAACCATATACAGTGCTTCGCCAACGCCATGCCGTTTGTATTTTTCTACATGGGTGGGGTCAACTTGGAAATCTATGCTGTCATATAAAGTTTTTTAAAAATCATGAATATATAGTATAAGCGCCACAATAGTAATGCAAATACATTTTTTTTGTCAAAATATTTCCCTTTAATTGCCGTTTTTAACCAATCAAGATTTAGTATTTAGACTTTCGTTAGTGGAATAATAAAATAGTTTTTTTACTTTTCAAAAAACTTTTAGCAAAATCGGCTCCATGAAATAACCCCCTGGAAATAACTCCCCAAAACAGAAATGAAATAAATCCCCAAAAATGTATATAAAAGACAACAACAACGACATTTTGGGGAGTTATTTCCACTTTTGGGGATTTATTTCCTTTTATTATTTGGGGATTTATTTCGTAATGAAATAAGTCCCCAAAATTTCAAAATTTAATAATTCCCCAGTAATTATTTTTGGGGAGTTATTTTGTTTTCTATAAAATTAAAACAAATGACTTGAAAAAAAATATTCTTCAACCGCAAAGACAATATTTAATGGATGCAACATTCAAAATTGTACCGCAAGGATTTTTTAAGCAGCTATTAGTAATTTATATTGAATACTTTGAAGAGGTAAAGTAAAATAATTATTTTGTAAAAAAAATTAATATGTTCGATAATTTATTTGTTTAGATCTTTCGGATGTTTTTCATTTCGATGGATAAAAAACAAATGAAATATATAGTGCACTGCTGCATTATATAAAGAACAATATTTTCGATTTGGACTCAGCTGTGTTTGTAACCGACTACGAACACGGAATGAGAAAAGCAATTAATTTGGTTTTCCCCCGAGCAAAAACTGTGGGATGCTGGTGAGCAGTGTTACCATATTGCCAGTTTTAACTGTTTTTTCCAGTTTTTTAGGATGCGTAACAGTTTTCCAGTTTTTCATGAAAAAAACAGTTTTTGTTTAATTTCAGCCTTTTTTCCAGTTTTTCCAGTTTTTAACAGTTTACCTTATCGATTTACTTTGTTTTACTTGAATTTATAAATTTAATACAAAAGTTGCACAAAATGTTTCAATAAAAAATAATACTACGCATTGAATGCAACTGTGTAGTAAGTTTTAATTCCCTTTTTAGCATTTGTTTGCGTTAAAATTTTGTGGAATCAAACGAAATGAAAATCAAATTTAATCAAAAAATGTATAACTGATATTTTTATGTACATAATTAAGTAAGATCTCAAAATGTGATGAATTATTTTGTTTTTTTTTTATGGTTTTGTAGCTATTTTTTGCTATATGTTAAATAATTAATATAAATATGTTTTTTTGTATTATATTTTTTTTTACTTTAAACAAGTACACAGAAAAAAAAAACATTTTATTCCTATTGTTAATTAAAATGTAGTTTTATAACAGAGCACAACTTGTGATCTGTAATAACATAAATTTGAAAATATTTTTTTTTTGTTAGTATAATTAAAAGTTAGTCTACAACAAAAAATATTTTTTTTCTGTGTATATAAATATGTTATGTGTTTAATGTTTTTTTATGTTGTTTTATGTTTAAATAAAATGCAATTGAATTCAAAATGCACATATTAACTGTTTTTTTCTACTGTTTTTCATTTAAAAAAAAAAAAACAGTTTTTTCTTAAAAAAACAGTTTTTTCTTACAGTTTTTTGAAAAAAATACATGGCAACACTGCTGGTGAGTGTAAAGGTGGCATGTAATAACGTTCAATGACATAATGTCCATGGACGTAATAATATATTATTTCAACGGATTCGACATCTGATTTGAAAAACAAGTTCTTCTGGGTGGTGGCCTTCGGCCCCTCTTAGGGGTTTTTTTTCCTCCGTAGAACGCGGCAGGCGGCTTAGCGAAATAAAGTTTTTTCTGCGTGAACTTATATCTATATGTACAATTTAGAGTTTAAAAATGGGAACTTATTTCGTTTCAAATTGGGGATTTATTTCATAATGATCCCCAAAAAATGGGATGTTATTTCATTACCGATTGGGGATTTATTTCATTTCGTTGGGGTATATTTCATTTTTAAAATTGGGGTATTATTTCATATGGAAATAAATCCCCATTTTTGTGGAGTTTTTTCATTTTTGTTTTGGGAGGTTATTTCCTGGGGGGTTATTTCATAGAGCCCCAAAATCTTCGTCAAATTGAAAATAAAATTTTACCATCTCTATTTTAACAATACAACATATACAACACTTAGTACAACTTGTCAACACCTTTACTTTTATTGTTTTAAGTTTAATTTCTACAGAAATTTACCCCCTAGTTCAGTTAGACTGCAGAAAGTAGAATTTCCGTCTGGTACGTGTATTTTGTTATTCTGTACGCAAACAAAATACATGTTATAGACAAAAATTCTACTTTTTACCGTCTTTCTAAATCGAGGGTTGAGCTAACTTTTCCCTAAACAATAATTTCTTAACTTACCTGTGTTTCGATGTCCGCCACTTCGGCTCTATCTTTTAGAATATCCTGCAGTGTTACAGATGTTTGTACAATTAATGCCAATATTGGTATAAACGGTAATATAATCATCTGAAAATAAATTATATTTTTTAAATATCTTTAGCGTAGGAAAAAATAATAGAAAACATCGTTTTTAATGTTTAAAATTTAAATTTTTATGAAATCCAAATTAATTTCGAAACTGCAAATTTCAGACATTTTTAATTCCCTGATATTTCACAAAAACTTTTTAATTCAAAAGTTTTGGAATTCGGAAAAGGTGTGATAATTCCATATCAATTAAGTGATTTATCAAAAACGTGTCTAAAAAAAAAAAAAAAATTTTTTTGTAATTTGTAATTCGGGACTTTAGGCTCTTTATAAGGCTCTCTCTATTCCTAAAAATCTACATCTATCTACACTCACAAAAAAGACCATACAAAATGCTTTAAAATTAGCTACAAAAAACAGAAAAAGAAACCTGAATTTGCGGCAGCAGAATTTTCAATGAAGTTAAGAATCATATTTTACTAATATTACAATTTTTGAATTCACAGAATCTAACTAAAAGCAATTCCATATTTATTGTATTATATCGCGCATAGTTTTCGAGATATAGCCTATATTTTTTCGCTTAAAAAAATATTATTTGTATTATATCTAGCATAGTTTCCGAGATATAGCCAATATTTTAATTGTAAAATAATAATGATGAGAAATTCTACAAGTAAGACAAATAACGGCGACACAAAAAATATGTTTTTTTAAAACAATTGTGGTTTAAATTCACTGGCAATTTTGTTAATTTGCAAATCACGAATTACTAAATATTAGCTTGAAGAATTAGCTCAAGTACGGATGAAATTTGTTTTTGTGGTGAAATGAGATGACAAATAACTTTAGCTAAATAACTGATAACAACAGAAAAAATTAGTCAAACTGAATTGGGCAATTTTTTTTTTTTCAATTTACTGTTGTTCGCTACACAGAAAAAACATTTCCCTACTTTTTTCAATTAAATAGGGTTGTTGAAAATTTTTAAAGCTGTTAATTGCGCTTGCAACTGGTTCTACAGAACGGTTCTAATACCTATTCTTATATCAGTTCTAGCAATGGCTTTAGCATGCCAACGCATATTTAGATGCAAGTACGGGCACTTAAATGAAAGGAAATTTACTCACGATTCCAAAAATTAAGATTTGTAGATTTATTTTAACTTGAGTTATTTTAGTAAATTAAAAGGTTGGAGTAAAAAATTGTAAAAATCCTTACAAAATGAAAGGAAAACAAAAAATGAATAACAGAAAGTGTTTTTAGTTATTTAGTTTAAAAATATGATGTAAAAGATACAAAAGGAATCTATTATTGAAATCGTGCAATTTTTATAGTACATATTTATTGCGCCGTTACCAAATTTTTGTCGGAATTTAAAAGCACTCTACTTTATACCGTTTTTATCCAGCATTCCAGCGTCATTTTTGCTCATAAAAAATCGTTTGCAGTTTTTCGTCACTCTCTAATGATGTGGTTTTCATTAATAATTTTATTTTCATCAGAGTGCGAAACATTGGAAACCCGAAGCATAAAAATACATCTGACATTCGTGTTGCCACAAGATTAAGATTTTTACAACATTATTGATATTATTGTTTATAAGATATTTTTTAATACAAGATTCAAATTTAATACAAGATTCAAAGTTTTTTTAAAACTTTTTTTGCACTAGTTCTGGAACTAGTTTAAGATTTTTTTAAGCGTTCTAAAAGTAATGTTCAACAAGTTCCTAAGCACAACTCAAAGGTGTTGTAAATGCTCCATAACATTCTCTGGCATGAGTTTTAAAACTAGATGTACCATCCACAAGTTCTAAGAATGCTATTAAAGAACCTGAAATGACTCCCCTAAAAGAAGTTCTGAAACTAGCAATTTTAGAAGGGGTTCCAAAAATTTTCATGGGTCGATACATTTCAATACATATTTTATGTATGTGTGGAAAAAAATATTTTTAGAGCTCCGAAAAATACGTTTTTTTTTGGCTGAAAATCCTAAAATTTCTTTAATTTGATGGAGAATAAAAAAAAAAAATGATATAAAATTTAATTTTTTTTTTCTGTTTGTGTAAGCCTATAATGTTATATATACAGGGTGTCCGCCGGGAAGGTATACTACTTTGTTTTGCTGCCATTTTGGTAAACATTCGTCTTGACAGTTCATATTTGGCAGTCGTGAAGTAGACACGTGGCAAACTTATTATGGAAAAATATTCGATAAACCAACGTGTTTTAATCGTTAAAACATTTTATCAAAATCATTGATCGATTACTGTGACGATGAGAAAGTTACGTGTTATTTCAAGTTATTTCAAGAAATGGTGATGTTGATTGGCCTCCACGGTCGCCTGATTTGACTGATCCGGACTTCTTTTTTGTGGGGATATCTGAAAGGCAAGGTTTATGCAAACAAACCAGAAACGCTTGAGCAACTCAAACAAAATATTCGTGATGAAATTAATGAAATACCGCGTGAAATGTGTTCGAATGTAATGAAAAATGTGCTCAAAAGAGCTCGCATTTGTGAGGCTAACAGAGGCGGACATTTATCTGATATTGTATTCCATACATAATTGCCGACATTAAATAAAACATTTATCAATATAAAATCAATTCTCTTTCATTTAATCAAAAATTATAAGCAAACAAAGTAGTATACCTTCCCGGCGGACACTCTGTATATATATCATTAAAAAAATGTGCCGGGTTTTTACCGGAAATTAAAAATATAGGCGTTTACAAAAATGGCTAATTTCGCGATTTTTACCGCATTTGCTTGACTGATATGTGTCAATATCAACCTATTTTCACTAAATTTAATATATAAATATCAATAAAATGAGTTAGTCGCAAACATCATGTACCCAATTTTAACCGAATCGGATAAAAAATTTAAATATCCACAGTACAAATTATTCTTCTGGCTCACAATGAACAAGTATTCTCTCATATGGTTTCAGTTGTTTAAGAAAAATATTTCTCAAAAATACATTTTTTTTAATACTGGTTCAAAGTTTTGTTTTTTAATTACTTCGATATATTTTTAGTTAAATTTAAATGCAAATTGCAGTATATGGCTGCAAAAAAATATTTTTTAAAGCTCCAAAAAAAAATGTTTTTTTTTTGGCTGAAAATAAAAAATATTTTTTTAAGCTCCAAAAAAATCGTTTTTTTTTTTGGCTAAAAACCCAAATTTTTTTTCAGTTTGATGGAGTATAAAAAAAAAATATATAAAATTAAACAATTTTTTCCCCGAATGTATTAATTACTTTATTTGTCAAAATGTTTATTCAAAAAAAAAAAATATGTTATGTTTATTAATTAAATCGAAAAACAAATTCAATTGACCGTTACTGTTAAAAAATGAATCGATTTCAATCACTAGGAAGAAATCGAAGTCGATTTCTAAATTCATAATGTCTCAAGAAATGTTTATGGCAACTAAATTATTTCTACATTTCTTATAGTACTTAATAATGTTTAATAAAGACCAACGATTAAAAATATAAAATGTTTGTACATTTATTTTCTAAATCAAAAATGGTCTATCTTAAATTTTTACAAAAATCAGCATTGGTGAGCTTATTTATTGATCGGGTATCAGGGGTTTTAAAGCAAATAACTAAGAATATATAAGTAACTCATTACAGCTCAAAAAAAAAAATAAAAAAAAATGGGTAAAATTTTTTTGAAACACTCGGAACTCCCAAACTTTTTGCAAAAATTTATAATTTTTGAACAATGCTACTCTTAGGGAACTTTTGCTGTAAATATTTGTAGTTGCTTGAGTTTGTAATACAGTATCTTTATTTTTAAGTGAAAAAACCCCGTCATTTGTAGAAAAACTAATGTTTTAAGATGTGTATAGCAGAAGAGAGACCCAAACAAATGCGACGCCTGTACACAATTTGATTGAACGAACACGTTCCAATTATAACAAACAACTCAAGAAATTTTATGATCAACTAATGTTTTAAGATGTGTATAGCAGAAGAGGAGCATGTAAAAAAGAAAAGAGAAGAAAAGATATAAAATATAGAAAATACAAATGGCTCATTGGTAGAAAATCGACTATCTCAACTCATAACAAGCTTATGATTTACAAACAAATCATGAAACCAGTCTGGACTTACGGAATCCAAATCTGGGGATGTGCGAAGAATAGTGTGCTTCAAATCATACAAATATTCCAAAACAAAGTGCTACGAAACATAGTTAAAGCTCCATGGTATGCCAGAGATGCAGATATCCACAGAGATCTAAAAATCCAAACAATATCTTCAGAGATACAAACGAGATCTGAAACACATGAAATTAAACTGATGCAACACATTAATCCTGAAATCCCGCTCCTTCTAAACACTTCAGGTCTACAAAGGAGATTAAACCGCTTCAAGCCTTAAGTGGTGCTTCAACCAGTAGGATGTTTTTTATAATAAAACTCCGTTTTCTGGTTATGTAAAAAAAATTTCACAAAATCATCCAAACTAAACTGCTAGTTAGTCAATTTTGGCTAGTCGTAGTCTGTAAGCAAATTGTATTTAAAATACTGTTAAAAAAAAAAAAAAAAAAAAAATTTCAGTTTTGACTACAACTGTAGTTCGTTTAAAAAACCAAACCATGGCCAATTACTGTTTTATGATTTTAAATTCATTTGATATATTAATTTGTTAAAGAATTATACAAATAAATTTTCAATTTATAACGAGCATTCAACCTCCGTATATTTACAAAAATAAAGCAAATCAAACATATTAGCTAGGTTGATACTAGTATTTCGATCTGGCTAAAGATCTCATCAGAACCCGAAGTTTTAGAAAAGCTAGAGCCTATATAATAGGCAGAACTTTAACAAAAAACCTATTAATAATCAATTTTGCTCCATTCTTGTCTTCTTAGTAATCAACCACGTGGTTAGGTCTTTTCCTAACAAGCATCATGACGTTACTAAACTTTGAAGACCAAAAATGTTCTATTTATATAAAAAAATTTTAGTGTGTACTCTGGCTCAAGTAATATTTTTTACAGTTATATTAGTTTTTTTGTTTTTATATACATCGAGATTATTTTTATGTTATTTTCAATTTATAACGAGCATTCAACCTCCGTATATTTACAAAAATAAAGCAAATCAAACATATTAGCTAGGTTGATACTAGTATTTCGATCTGGCTAAAGATCTCATCAGAACCCGAAGTTTTAGAAAAGCTAGAGCCTATATAATAGGCAGAACTTTAACAAAAAACCTATTAATAATCAATTTTGCTCCATTCTTGTCTTCTTAGTAATCAACCACGTGGTTAGGTCTTTTCCTAACAAGCATCATGACGTTACTAAACTTTGAAGACCAAAAATGTTCTATTTATATAAAAAAATTTTAGTGTGTACTCTGGCTCAAGTAATATTTTTTACAGTTATATTAGTTTTTTGTTTTTATATACATCGAGATTATTTTTATGTTATTTTCAATTTATAACGAGCATTCAACCTCCGTATATTTACAAAAATAAAGCAAATCAAACATATTAGCTAGGTTGATACTAGTATTTCGATCTGGCTAAAGATCTCATCAGAACCCGAAGTTTTAGAAAAGCTAGAGCCTATATAATAGGCTGTTTAAATGTTTCCTTATTTTTACTGCATATGTGCTTCACTTTTACTACAATTGCGGTTAATTTTTTAACAGTAAAAAACAAATGACAATGTTAGTTGAATTTACTGAAATGTAATACGTCCTTTTTTCAAGTAAAATTTCATTTGTTTTTAACTATATATGTTTATAATTTTTGAGTGTAATATAGGAAGGTCGTGTAGTGTCATTTAAATATATAATTTATAGGTTGCTTCGGGTCTTCATCCATTATTCTTTATTTTTTTTAACATTAAGCCTGGCATGGTTTTTTGTAAGTGTCAAAAATAGCCAGAGGTTGGCAAGAATCACCCCCAATACCGGCAAGCTCTAGCCGAGCTAAAACGCGGGCATGCCAGCACATTCGACGATCTGGCCACTCCTGTAATATGTTTTTTTTTTAACCCCAGCTGACACTAAATAATGGTATTCTAAGCGTGCATTTCCAAATAAAAATATCAAATTGCTGTCACAACGATTCCTAAATAAAGTCTGTTCTTTTAAAAAAATTAAAATAATGTTAAAGTTTTTCTTAACAAAATTTTGAAAAAAATGTGAGACTAAAATTATCACTTTTGCAAAAATTTCAAATTTTGGAGATTTTTTAAAAGATAATTACATAAAATAAACACATTATTATTTCCATTTTTATAGGTAAACTTAAATATTGTTTAAAAATGTTTTCCTGTTTTCAAGAAAATGTAATCGGTCAAAACAAAAAAAAAAATATCTGGTAAAAAAAATTAAAATTTTAATTGTTAAAAGAAATTATCTCTATACAATTAATGCACCTGTTCATTTATCTTATCGAATGCATTGGTTTACTAAAATCATCTTTTAAACTAGTAGATAATTGTAGAAGTTACAGCCGTGGAAAGGTTTTTTTTTACATTTTTTAAAATTTCAGGATATATGGGAGGTAGGCATTATTTTACTAAAATGCATTATTTTACTATAAACATCTTTTAAACTAAGAGATAATTGTAGAAGTTACAGCCCTGGAAAGGTTTTTTTACATTTAAATTTCAGGATTTATGAGAGGTAGGCATTATTTTACTAAAATGCATTATTTTACTAAAATGCATTATTTTACTAAAAACATCTTTTAAACTAGTAGATAATTGTAGAAGTTACAGCCCTGGAAAGGTTTTTTTCATTTTTTTTAAATTTCAGGATTTATGAGAGGTAGTCATTATTTTTCTAAAATGCATTATTTTACTAAAAACATCTTATAAACTAGTAGATAATTGTAGAAGTTACAGCCCTGGAAAGTTTTTTTTTCATTTTTTTTAAATTTCAGGATTTATGGGAGGTAGTCATTATTTTTCTAAAATGCATTATTTTACTAAAAACATCTTTTTAACTAGTAGATAATTGTAGAAGTTACAGCCCTGGAAAGGTTTTTTTTCATTTTTTTAGGATTTATGGGAGGTAGTCATTATTTTCCTAAAATGTATTATTTTACTAAAAACATCTTATAAACTAGTAGATAATTGTAGAAGTTACAGCCCTGGAAAGGTTTTTATCATTTTTTTAAATTTCAGGATATATGGGAGGTAGTCATTATTTTTCTAAAATGCATTATTTTACTAAAAACATCTTTTAAACTAGTAGATAATTGTAGAAGTTACAGCCCTGGAAAGGTTTTTTTTACATTTTTTCAAATTTCAGGATATATGGAAGGTAGGCATTATTTTCCTAAAATGCATTATTTTACTAAAAAGATCTTTTAAACTGGTAGATAATTGTAGAAGTTACAGCCCTGGAAAGGTTTTTTTACATTTTTTTAAATTTAAGGATTTATGGAAGGTAGGCTTGTGTTTGTGGAGGGGTGTAGATAAAAAACACGTTTTTTCTCCATATAAGCTGAGTTGGGTGGGGTATTGGATTATAAATCCATCATTGGTCGTCAAAGGGTTAAAATAGGTTTAAAAAAATGCAAAAATTCAAAATGTGTTGCCGTTTATGAGGACTATTTAAAAACACATTACTTGTTTGCCTGGCGCAGCGTCGACAAATCCTAACTTTACTCTCCGATAATATTTTCCACTTAAATTTGGTGCTAGTTATTTTGCATATAAACAACAACAACATTAATACATAATTACCTGCAACAATTGTATGCGACGTCCAGTTTTTATTGCCGGATTACGTGCTGCCGCACTACAGCATTTGCCACCAACTGTTGTCGATATATCTTCTGAACTAATCGAATGAATGGACATTTTATCTAGTTGCTGCTGAGGTTGTTGTAGTTGTTGCAGCTGCTGTTGTTGTTGTTGTTGCAAATGATGATTACGTGTTATTGCTGTTGTCATATTTAGTTCATTCTGAACAATGTCCTTGCAACTATTTGCAATGGCGACTTTTGTATTAGTTGTCATACTATGACATTTACTGTGTGTATCATGCGATTTGTTGCTATTGTCTCGTTTTGATGATGATGTTGTCGTCGTCATCGGTGCTTTTATGGTTGATGTTGTTTTCATCGTCAATGTTAAAGGTGTTAATGGATCAACTGTCAAATCATTTAATATAAAGTATTGATAACAATTAAAATTGAAATTGTATTAAAAAATTTAATTTAAATGTCGTATTAACAATTCTGGAAAAATACACACATTCCAATTAGTATATATTAGTATAAAAATAAATGGTTAGAAAAAATATGTTTTAAATAAGTAATAAGTAAGGGAATGTACCCTAATCTGGACATACACCTAATATTTGGGCTATATAAAAAAAAACTAAGTAAAATATTCCAAATTCAAATACATCAGCTTAGGCATTTTTTGGCTATAAATAACACACCACGACAAGTATCCTTGGTGTGAATGCCTACACATGTGGACAGAAAAATAGGTGTGCATTTTTTTATTTGAAGTTGAGTATGGTTTTTATATTTTTTGTTATTTTATTTCATATTTCAGATTTATTTATAAAGTTAACATATTTCATGTATTTAAAAATTAGTTTAGAGTTAAGATAGCACTAAAAAAAATGAAAGTAACATAAATTCAAGAAATTCGTCCATTTTTATGTGGACAGTAAAATACATCCAGCGAAGCAGCTATATGTGCATAGTAAATTTTTATATATTTTGAGGGCTGAATTTCAGTTTATGGGGGACACCCCTAGAGAAAAAATCTGAATATGCCATCCCCTTCAGAATGTTCCCAGGAGTACGAAAATCATAATGAATAAGGGGGCTCACGCCCCCCATGGGCGTGGCAGTCGAAAAACGACCCGGCCCACCTACGTAGACAATATGGGTATCAAATGAAAGCTAATGTCTTCACGATTCCAAAAATAGCCATAGTTGCCAGATCGGGCGGTTTTTTGCAGCCGATACGGCCATTTTTGTTAAATAGGGGCGGGGGTGAAAAACGACCCATGCCACCTACTTAGGCAATATTGGTATCAAATGAAAGGAAATGTCTTCACGATTCCAAAAATACCCGTAGTTGCCAGATCGTCCAGAATTTGAGGAAGATATGTTAATTTTTATAAAATGGGGGAAGGACTTTTTTTGTTTATTTCTTTTTAGCTCGGCCAGAGGCCGAGCACTCGAGATCCCCGCCGTCTAGAATTAAGACATACTGGAGTTAAAAACCCCTAAGCCCGGCCGTAGGCCGGTCACGCAGAAAAACTTTACTAAGCGAAGCCAGTATAACAAATTTTCATTTGATTTTAACAAAATATAAGCAAAAAAAAGGAAAAAAAAAAATTTCCCCCACCCCAAATTTTGCCAAAATGGCCATATCGGCTACAAAAATGGCAACTACGGCTATTTTTGGAATCGTGAAGACATTAGCTTTCATTTGATACCCATATTGTCTACGTAGGTGGGCCCCCTTATTCATTATGATTTTCGCACTCCTGGGGTCATTTAAGGGGGCGTGGCATTTTTTTTTTCCAGGGGTGTCCCCCATAAACTGAAATTTTGCCATTTTGAGTGTAAAATTTGTTTTGTTACAAGAACGGTAAAATATGAGTAAGCAGAAAACAAGCACAAAGCTTATCAAATGCCCGTAATTTCAAGCAATAGATACCTACCGGTGCTTAGATATCTACCCGTATACACGAACAAAATCGGGTAGGTATCTAAGCACCGGTAGGTAAATATTGCTTGAAATTACGGGCAAAAGAGAACCACATTGTTGGATTTGGCATTTTGCTTTAATATTGTACCGTTATCAGCAAATATTAATATTAGTCTTTTTCTCGTTGAAATAAATAATTATACGTGCAAATGAATTTTTTTTTGCTTTTTTGTAATTTTAACCACAGGAAAAAAAATTTTTGTTATTGATAAATTTTATTTAATAATTGATATGTCCTCCATTATTAATTATCACTTGAAAGAGGCGGCGTGGCATAGAGCGCACAAGATTTTGAAGAATATTGACGTCAATTTTATTCCACTCATCCTTTATAGCATTCCGAAGGTCCTTAAGTGAATGAAATTGACGTCCATTTTTGTACACATTTTGAGACAATATACTCCAAAGGTTTTCCAACGGGTTTATGTCTGGACTAACAGCAGACCACTGCATTGTTGGTATCCCTCTTGAATACAAAAAGTCCTTTGTGTGCTTTGCAGAGTGAATTGGTGCATTATCCTGCTGAAAAGTCCAGTTATCCTCATGAAAATTTTCGCCAAAACTTATTAATTCGCTATATAGCAACTCTACATATTGCGCAGCATTCATTTTATGGGAAATAAAACATATTTCTACTTTGCCTCTATAACTAAAAGCAGCCCAGGTCATGAGTGAGCCACCTTGAACATTTCGAGGGAAGCAGTGTTCCCGTGGCTGCCGCACGTCTCGCCAATATTTTTGATAACCCTCGGGTCCATGCAAATTAAACTGTTTTTTATCGCTAAATATTACAAATTGCCAAGAATTTAAATTTTTCAGCAAGGTTTATCTTGACTGTTTGTGCCGTGGTAGAAGCATGGGTTTACACGATCGTTTTTCATACCGCAAGTAAATATCTTCACTTAAAATTTGCTGTACTCCTCTTTTTGCGACCTCTAATGACAATTCTTGCTTAATTTGGTTAGCGCTCATGTTTTTTTTCTGTAGCAAGACGTTTTATTCTTCTTTTTGCGCGTTCATCCACTTTTGGTTTTGGGCCAGTCCTCTGTGTTTTACCAAAGTTGTTGGGATTTTTAAGAAAATTGCTGACGGAATTTCTATGTCGATTTAATTTAGCAGCTATTTCACTCACTCATAGACCTGCCTAACTATAGGATTTAATACGGACTTGTTCCATTTCGGAAAAAGACGTTGCTCGAGGCATTTTACACTATAATTTACAATGTTTGGATTTTAATACAACAATAACAATTACATTTTATTTTTTTTTACCTTTGTTTTGTTTATCTAATATTAATTACTTCTTTATTTAAAATTATCACTGATTATCACTGAATTATCAATGATGCACATATAATTATTTCCTTCACAGCACAAAAGACTAATATTAATATTCACTGATAACGGCACAATATTAAAGCAAAATACCAAATCCAACAATGTGGTTCTCTTTGATAAGCTTTGTGCTTGTTTTCTGCTTACTCATATTTTACCGTTCTTGTAACAAAACAAATTTTACACTCAAAATATATAAAAATTTACTATGCACATATAGCTGCTTCGCTGGGTGTAGGTGTATATAAAAAAAATTAAAAATAACATAACAATTTATACATGAAAGTTACTGTTTTGAATAAACATCAAACCAGGCAGTTAATATCCTGTATATTCACCATTATTTTTAAGGACAGCTTCAATCCTCTTAGGCATGGATGAAATTAACTTACGACAAGTCTCTACCGGTATATTATACCATGCTTTTTGAATATTTTCCCATAATTGTTTTTTATTACTGCATTGAAGCTTAGAAAGCTGTCTCTTGAGTTCACCCCAAAGTTTCTCAATGGGATTGAGGTCGGTGGGGGGGGGGGGGGGGGAGGGGGTGATTGACTTGGCCACCCAACAACGTTCAAATTATATTCCCGAAACCATTCACTCACCAACTTTGATAAGTGTTTCAGATCATTATCCTGTTGAAATCTCCATACTAGTGGCATATTTTCCTCAGCATATGGTAGCATAACTGTCTGCAACAAATTCTTGTACACAAATCTATCCATTATGTTTTCAATAAGATGTATCGGACCTACTCCCTCCCAAGAAAAACAGCCCCATACCATGACGTTTCCTCCTCCATGTTTCACAGTTTTTTTGGTAAATCTGATATGAAATTCTTTCCCTTTTGCACGACGAACATTTCTTTCTGCATCATTACCAAACAAATTGACTTTTTTTTACAGTTATATTAGTTTTTTGTTTTTATATACATCGAGATTTTTTGTATGTTATTTTCAATTTATAACGAGCTTTCAACCTCCGTATATTTACAAAAATAAAGCAAATCAAACATATTAGCTAGGTTGATATTTGTATTTCGAAATGGCTAAAGATCTCTCTCTCTCTGACTTTAGTTTCGTCGGTCCAAAGTATATTTCGCCACTTTTTTTCACCTTCTGGTCCGCACCATGTTTTATGAGCCAAAGCAAAATTTAACCTCTTCTTTAAATTTGCTTGTCTGAGTAAAGGAACTTTCCGAGCTATTCTACCTGGTAGTTTTGCAGCCACCAATCTTCGTCGGACCGTTCGGGATGATGCAACATTTCCAATTTCATTTGAAAGGGTGTCTCGTTTAGCTAAAGTTACTATTTGATTATCCGTAACTGGAGAGGTTTTTTTTAATTGCGCCGCGTATCTCAATATTTTTTTTTTGTGTTAAGGCATTTGTTATGAAGTTTTAAGACCGTTCTAATGATTTGGCAATAGATTTGTAGGTTTTTCCTTCCTTTCGAAGTTGCTGAACTAGGCGTCTTTCTTCATCACTGCAATGATGTCTAGAACCCATCTAACATTGTTATAAATTAAATTTAAATTTACATTTATTCCCCATTAAGTGGATTTTACCTAAATACTTACTTTTGTTTATAATATATCACAAAAAACTTGAGGTTTCACAACTTTAAACAAAGCGCACCTATTTCACTGTTCACGTCAGAAAACAACTAAATGGAAAAAAAATTCTTTGCATTTATTACTACAAGCGTTTTCATTAGTGTGATTCCCCATTTTCATTATAAAACAGTGATGGAAGATGAAAAAATAATAATGTTCTTTCTGGGGGTTATATTTTACAATTTCTGTTACATTAAAAAAAAAAAAAAACTTACACCTATTTTACTGTCCACATGTGTATATGTGATTTTAATAACCTTTGATGTCCTGCTTTCAAATTCGGCAATCAAATTTTCAAAAATTACTATTTTTGAAGTCATTTATTATACGATTGATGCTCTTAAATGATTCAAAATAAAGTTAAATATTTAGAATAAATATCTTGAAGATACCTCCATAATATTTTCGAAAACTGATTGCTAAAATATCATAAAGATACATTTAGCAAATGCCTTCTATAAAAAAAAATATAAATACAGTCGGCCCTCGATTATCCGTGATCCGGTTAACCGGTAACCCCGATTAACCGTGATGGCCAAAGATCAGTCTATGGTTTTTTGTTTGCAATGTTTTCAAATTGTTCGCTTCGATTAACCGTGATTACCTCTATTATCCGTGATGGCAGAATTTTGCCCAAATATATAAGTTGAAAAGTATTAGACAAACAACACTACACGACTTTTTTTTAAGAAATTGTATTCTTTTTTTGCTTAATGTTCTTTTTTGCCTTATGTTTTCAGTAGAAAATTTTATTGTATACAAACTTATTTAATTTAAAAATGTACATAAACTTATTGAATTAAATTTTTTAAATTGTTGTTTGTTAAATAATAAAAATATTAAAAAAAAACTGTATAATCAAAATTGTTATTCGATTAACCGTGAAAATCGATTATCCGTAATGCTTCTGGTCCCGACCGACTATCACGGATAATCGAGGCCCGACTGTACATTTTCAGTGTGATAATTTCGTTCAGTTTTAAAGATAGCTTATATTTGAAGGGCAATTAAAACAAAGTTGTGGCAATAATTTTAACGTTTTTCGCACACATTAAAACAATTAAAGTTGCAATTTTATTTCGTGACCCTAAAATAAATTTAAGATGGTCGGATCAATGGCCTAGGCTACTTTTAAACATGCAAATTTTAGTAATTTTTTTGATAGAGTATTTTTCAAATTAAATTTTTTCTTATAATACACAAATTTTAAAAGTTTATTAATTCGTTATAAAGAAAAAAAATTTAAAATTTATCTATCATCTATTATCGTAATAGAAATGCTTAAGCTGTTCGGATGTACAGAAACTTCAAAAATAGTTAAAAACGTTATTTTTCGTGTTTTTAATCGCGATTTTTTCAAAATTATGACGTGAGGGAAAAATTTGGAAAACCGATTTGGAATCAGCGTGACAAAATCAATTAAAAATATGTATCGCGGATCAAACCAAATCGACTTTTTCTCATTTTGTGACAGTGGAACTAATTTGAAAAAGTTATTACACTTAAAATAGTTTGTAGTTTAAATTAACTAAAAATGTAATTTAACATAAATCACTTAAAATCCGGTCTACTAACTTTTCATTTAAATAAAATGTTTTATTGTTATTTATTTTTAAATATCGTTTAAATAACTAACAAATCCATAAGAGCAAATGAATACTATTCTACTATTATATTCTACGGCGCTTTTTTCAGTTTAATGATTTTCTATATATTACAATTAAGTTAAAAATAAATGTTCAAATTTTAACTACAGATCATACATGGGAGTAATTAAATTAGAATTAAGTAAACTACTGAAATGATTATTTCATTACCATTACAATGAAATTATTTTTATTACATTTTTTTTTTTAAATAATGATAATGGCTTGATGATTTAATTTCATTGATTAATGAAAATGGCTTTACATTTGAGTGAAACACTTTAATAGAGAACGAAGCCGACATTAAATTGTCGCCGGCGGCGGCTAATCAAAAATATACTCGGCGGCGGCTGAAAGTCGACTAAAGCCGAACAGTTTTCGGCGGCGGCTGCTAAACGAAAAAAAACTCGGCGGCGACTAAAAATCGACTAAGCCGATGGTTAAAAAATTTATTATAATTTAATTCACTTATTTATTTGTAATCTAAGCAAATTTTACAAAATTTCATGTTTTCCAATATGTGTCTAACTTTTATGTATAGACTACCAAAATGCTTCCAACATTCCGATAAACCCGTTAGGTTTACTTTAACCTTTGCCATTTTTTTTATATCATCTTTCTTTTAAACAAGTCTTCATAATATGCTATATCGGCAGATTTTGAAATAAATGTACAGTGGGCCCTCGGTTAACGAACACAATTCGTTCCAGAAGCGTGGTCGTTATGCGAAACGTTCGTTAAGCAAAACCATTATTTCCATATATATCAGTGCAAAATAAAATAAGGCGTTCCAAGTCGGAAAAAGTACACACTAACATATTTCAACATCAATATTTATTAAAAGAAATATAACATATATTTATCAACATTTTTAAGGAACTGAATATAGGACGAAATGAGACAATCTGCAATGGAAAACACGCAAAAATTACATAAAAAATAATTTTGTTTGACGCATACCTAGTTCTTCTTTAACAAAAAACTGTCTAGAGTCGTTTGTTTTTATCGACGCTTCAAAATTTGTTGAAAATGTGACACAGCATTATCATTGAATAAATCTGTTGCGCGTTTAGCCACTGTCTGATTGGGGTGATGCTTTTTAATGTTACGTTACACTTTCACAAAAAATAACAACACGTCTTGTTAATTATATGAAAACAAGTGATGCTAAAGCTAAACACAAACAGAGAAGTTTTATGCGCAATTCGGTAGTTCCCCTTTTTTAACAAAATCAAATATAGAACATGTACTATATGTTTGTATGTCTCAACACGTCTTCTTAATTGTATGAACACAAGTGATGCCAAAGCTGAACACCGACAGAAGTTTTTCGCGCCATTCGGTATTTCCCATTTTGCTTTGGTTGTTATACGAAACTTTGTTCGTTAAGCGAAGCATTTTTTTTTAAATGTGTTCGTTGTGCGAAATGTTCGTTAAGCGAGGCGTTCGTTTACCGAGGGTCGACTGTATTTACATCAGTAGAAGCATCTGAGTTTGAATCAGAATCAGATGAAATTGTGGGATTAGCTTGTGTAGTATGAAAAAAGTTTTTTATATTTTTTTGAGCCATTGTAAGATTTGTAAAATTTACTTTTTCTAGTGAAGCGCAATATAACGGCACATTTTGCAAACGCTAGAGAATTCATAGTGAAAACCTATGGTTGCTAGATTGGTGGGTACTAAAAGCCGGATAAATGCGGAGGATTCTTAAAATAATATGATTTTTTAGTTAAAATGAATTTAGATAAAAAAATATCGACTAAGCTGATATAGTCGGCTCAGCTGATATAGTCGGCTAATATTTTGTAGCCGAAATTAGCCGCTCGGGTCGGCGGCGGCTCGAGTACCGGAAAAGTGATCGGCAGCGGCTTAGCCGCGGCTCTTAGCCGATCGGCTTCGTTCTCTGCACTTTAAATCCATAACTTCTTTATGTCTGTGTACAAATAGTTGAAATTTGGCATGTAAATAAAGAATTCTATTGCTGACCTTTCATAAAAATATATTATGAATTTCGGCGATATATATATACATGCGTTGGCCAAACTAGTGTAAACATATTAAATGTATCAAAAATGCACTTAAATGTTTTACAAATCATCTAAATTTTAGGTATACTATCTTTAAAGACTACTTAACGCTTGTTACCAAAAATTATCAAAATCGGACAAAGAGTTCCTAAGTAATTCTAAGAAACGTGAAGAAACAACTTTTAAGGGCAAATTCATATGCTGAGTCCAAAAAAGTAACCAACATTTTAATAGGGCTGCCAGATTTTTTTTGACAGTTGACACTTTTTTATGTAGCAACCGTAAACAATTTTTTGTTACATTTTCGGATTTAGCGCCTTAATGAAAGTTGTCACTGGAACTCGTCCATTGAAACTTTTCATAGAATCTATGAAACAGGTTTCATCAAAGGCAATGTTTATGCAATGTTTGTAGAATTAATGAAAATCTTCATAAAACTTTCCGAAATTGAAGCGATTATAGTTAGTTTCTTCCTTTTGTATTTTAGGTAGCGATATGTGTTCTTGTTAATGCTGAGTCATTTGGTGTATTATACTAAAACTTTTATATTTAACCATGCAGTTTAAAAATAATTTAAAAATTATGTCTAAAATAATAAATGTATTTATATATTTAAAAGTCAATTAAAATTTTAATTCATTCAATTAAATGTTCGTTTAGAAACAAATTTAATTCAAATCAAATATTTAATTATATATTTTAGGTTCATGATTTTTTCTGTGTATTCAGCAAAAGAAAACATATGTAAATATTGAAAGACATATTAAAGTGTGATCTCCACAATGTATTAATACAAATAATAGGCTCGTTCGACCAAATTTTGGATAAAGCGTGGTAAAATGTTATTAAACAAAAAAATCACTAAAAAAGAGATAAAAGTTCTCAAAATAAGTGGAAAGCGAAAAAACCGCATTTTAAGCCTAAAAATAAAAGTTAAATTTGTGCATATATAAAAACTGTTATTACACTCAAAATATTTCACGGAGGAGATTAGAAAACTAAACAAAAAATCTAAAAATAGAATATTTTTGTTTGTTAGTGTTGGTCACTTCTGATTATAATATACAATAACAGAAAATCTAATAGGAAAGACAACTGCAATTTAGCTGCATTACATTCGAGGCCATACTTGGGTGTGATCGATAAACGGTCATGACTTGGTATTGTTACGTTTGTAAAGTAAGATGAGCGTAGGTTTGATTCTTATAGCCGCAGGTTGTTTGAAAAATTTATCATATAGACAACACAATCTGACAATTAAAAATACACAAATAATAATACAATTTAAATAGAAAATCACTGACGACGCCTGTCCATAAAAAGGCAGAAACTAGTCTAGTCTGATTTAAAAATTAATAGTGTTTATAGTTTTTAGAGAAAAATGTTTATTCTCTTCTTAACCTTAACATTTCTAAAGAAAGTTTATTTCGTTTAACTAATTTTTAGCATTGTATATTAAGAATTAATTTTTAGTAAATAATACAAAACTTTCGTTAATTTAAGTTTGGTCTTTAAAATTTTTTCTATTTCTCTCTATTTTTTTTTAATTTTAAGTAATTTCGTAAATAAGAATTAAATTAAAATAACATTAATAGCACAAAATGTTTGCAAATTTGTTGCATTAATCTCTCACAATCGCAATGATTGTAACAAAGAACAGAAAAATATTTTGCTATAAAAAGTCGTGTTGAAACAAGAAGTGTTTTCTTACAATATTTTTTTTAGTTATTAATTGTTAATAAATTTAAAAAAATTAATATACAAATTCATGCGTGAATTATAAATAAGGTGATGATTTGTACAATAAGTTGAGCCCTTCTGATAAGTTAGCGTCAGAAATGTTAAACAAAACTATTATAAAATATTTCATGTAACCATTTTAATTATATTTTATATAAATCGAAGACAATCAATTTGAATTTTAAAGATTGGAGTATACCTAACATCTTTTCCATAAAGGAAGCCCTGGTGATAAGTTGGCGTCTGAAAATAAATAATTTTCTAATTGATTATAAAATGTTTATGTTTTAATATTTTTTTTATAGAAATCGAAGACAACAATTGAACAGTTCATGCGAATAAAGACGAATAGACCATTTGTAGAATTTTACAGGGGACAATAAAAACGCAGGAAACTGTTAAAAAATAATATTTTTGTCAACTTTTTGGTATTAGCTTAAAGATTTAAGTCACATCTACCTATATACAAAATTTTAGTAAGGTATTCAAAAGAGAACTTGCCAAAAATTGGACTTCAATTTTTGCTTAAATGGAAAAAGGGCGAATATCCAAAAAAATGTATTGAAATTTGAATAAAAATGTGTTATTTTACAGCAGATTTTGACTACATTTTCATGAGACTTGCAAAACTTGACGAACTATGGTTGGTATTTGTTTGTAACACTTTAAGGACAATTAAGTACAATTTCAAATTTTAGCTAATATCAATTTTAAACTCGAAGCTAAATAATTTTTATATAATATTTTGTTATGGATGGATATTCGCCCTTTTTGCTTTCCACACTTTAAAGTCTTATAACTCAAGAACGGTAAAATTGTTTGCCAATATAATAAGTGTGGTTTGTTCCTCGTAATGTTCTTTTAACACATTGTTACCGAAAGTAAAATTTTTGTATGTTTTTGTGTTGTATTTAATTAAAATTGTGCGTTAGTTCACTCCCAATTTAAACAAAAATATAAAAATATACGAATTATTGCACTTTCAGTCATTTTTTTAGCCTTAAAAGTCGAAATTTCCCCAAAATTTCTGCATAGGATTGTAGGGCTCTGCTAATAAAATACATTTATGCAAAAAAAAACGTGTTTGCGAAAAAGTGGTCTATTCGTCTTTATTCGCATGAACTGTTCAATTATATACTTTAAAACTCCGAATATCCCTAACATCTTTTTTCATTATTAAATGTGTTTGCTTTGCTTGTAAGATTTTTAGAAAATAAAATCAATTAATTTTCATTGAAAAATAAAAATTTCTTAATTTTACGAAATATTTTGTTCCTTAAAATCAACGAAACATTTCGTAAATCCAGAAAGTTTTTCGTTTATTTAATATAACTAGAAAATATTTTAGTTGTACAAAAAATGTTTCGTAAAAAAACCAAAATATCGTGAATATTACAAAGAAAATATACGCACAATTTACGAAATAACATACGTTCATTTTACGAAATATTTTGTTTTGGCAAAATTACGAATATTTTCGTAAACTGGGGGGTTATTATGTAATTCGATTCGAAAAGAAATTTGATTCGAACAGGGTTTTCACATTGAAAATAAAGTAAAAAAAGTACATGTTAATGGGTAAACATTAGAGTGCTCCAAAAAAAAAAAGTTGTGAGTTATTGACTGCCCCCCCCCCCCCCTTAAAAATATGAATTTGAGTATAAAACAACGTATCCTAAAAAATTAGGACAATCGGATAAGAAGAACACGTGCCTCAACGGGCCTGAAGTTTGAAAAACAGTATATATGGAAAAATATGACTTTTTTTTAAATTTCTTAAAATTTTTAATATTTTAAGTTGATCTTGCATTTAAAGGATCAAAAAATCATAATAAACAGTAAATTATCTTTCTAATAAGGCAATAAAAACTAATATCGGTTAAAAAACATTCAAGTTATTAAAATTGCCCCCGGCAACTAATGTGTCACAGAACGCTTAATCAAGAAGTTCGATCCCAAATTTTGAAATTCGTAGAAATAATGTAATGCAAAAACATTTTTGTATTTATTAGCTCCAAGGTACTCAATTAAAAAGTATTTTTTATCATGTGCTTTGCAAACTCGTTTTAAACTAAAGCCAAAAAAAGTCTGAATTATTAAACACAGTTTTCAAATCTCCAATTTTAAAGTTTCAAAATTTTTTTTAAAGAAATTTAAAAAAATCAACGATTGGACTTTAAGTTTTAATTAAGCACACATTAAGGAATAAAACTTGAAAAAATTGAAGGTATTCCTCTTTTCATTTGGCCAGTGCAGCGATTTAACTTCAGCGGATTTCGAGAAAACAGTTGGACTTTTAATTGCAAGAGATTTAAGATTTCCGAATTCGAACAAAAATTTTCGAATCAAATTACATAATAATCCCCCTGTACTAGCATTTTTGTTCATTTTACCTATGAAATATTCAGAGTGTATGATTTAAATATAAAAAACGTGAATTAAGAGAATAGAAAGTGATATTTGATAAGGCCAATTATTTTTTCCAGAAATTTAATTTTTATGTGATATATTAACAGCTGGTGATTTAAATGTTTTACCATTTTACCCAAACAAAAAGTACTGGTAACTTCTGGTAACCCTCTCATCAATGCTTTAATTTAGCCAATTATTGACAACAGAAATCCTTTTTGGTGAGATTAGGTTCCCGCTGGTAACATCGGTAAAGTACGTCGAACCATAGATTACATAGATCTCAAACTCTTTGAAATTAGCTGTCAGTGCACATAATTCATGAGAATGTGTTGTACGTAGGTGGTATACCAAAACAAAAAAATGTTTTTTTTTTGATAAAAGAAAAAGAACATTTTGATATCTACGTAATCTATTCGTCGAACAAACCTAATATTTACAGGATGTAACAATAAGTGTTGTCATTATGTTTGCACAAGAACAAACATATTAACATTATAGTTATTGTGTTCAACGATTAATTCGGCGGGGACAATGAAAATAAAAATAAAAGCATATGTGTAATTATAGGAGAATACACTGAGAATATGCAATTATTATAAAAGTAATTTAATTGAATTGATTGCAGATAAAGTTAGACATGCATGAAGCGAATTTTATTTTTATAAAATGGCAATAAAGTCAAATGTTAGCGACTTAAGTATAAATAGCAATCGATTACGTGACAATTTTGTTTCACGTTAACATTTATATCGTCGATTTCATGATAGAACGACCAAAATCTGACCGAAGTCATTTAAATTCCTGTATGTTTTGTACACGTAATCTCTACGTATTTAGTGAACTTGCGTTTTTATTACCGTTTATCAGTTTTTAAAAAATCCAAAATTTTAAAAATAGTGAAATTTGAGAAATCATATTTCCTAAAGTAGATGGAATATTTCAAAGATATAAAAAGCATATGAAAGTATCATTTTTCTACTTTACGATTTGTAATTAAAAAACAACCACTTTTTTTTGCTAAAATGCATTCATTATGCAAATGCAATTTTTGAACTATTCCACCCCACGATGGGAATATTTAAACGAACTTTGGAAAAAGAAGCAATTTTTGTATTTCAAATCGTAAAGTAGACAACAATAGCCCTCAGACGCTTTTTAAATGATTTAAATAGTCGTATATTGACTATTCAGAAGGTAAAGATATTCAAAATTTAGTGCTGTTATGACTTTTTTGATATAACTAAAAGTTATAAAAAAAACTTTAAAATACTAAGAAACTGTCTTTTTATATAAAAATGTACATAGCTTTTTTTTGAAAAAATCATTAAAAATGGTTAACATTCTTTTCCCAAAAATATCGAATTTGTTATATATTAAAAAAATTATAATTTTTATTTAAAAATTACACCGTTTTAAAAATCGAAGCATTTTCCCAAAAAAGTAGTTGTTTTGTAATAACAAATCGAACCCAAATTCATCTTTCCTATGCTTTTTAAATCTTTGAAATAGTCCATCAACTTTGGCAAATGTTGCTCTTGAAAATTCACTGCTTTTAGCATTTTTTGATTTTTTAAAATATTAAAAACGGGAATAAAAATGCGATTTACGTTGAAAACGGTAGTGAAGTAATACACATCTTAGAGTAGACGTGTTTCAAATTTTAACAAAATCAAAGAGCTGCACAGTGGGATATACCACAAAATTTTTAAAAATAATTTGGCCATTTCATACTTAGAGGTCCGAGTGCAATGAAATTTAGAACAGGCATAAGTGACGTAACATCGAGTTTAAGTCTTGATGTTGAATCTCCCACACTCCCGCCCACATCCCCCCCAGGGGCGCTCATATGGGGTACTTTTTGAGTGCTCGTCATTTTTTTGTTCCTCATCTGATTTTCAAAAAATTAACATATTTGCAATCTGCTAATACAAACAAACAAAAATCATGATTACACGTGTGGGTTATCTCTAATAGTTCCCAAGATATTCCCATTTAAAAATGTGAAATTGCAAATTTGGTCCTACTCCAGAGTTTTGCGGTTGTTTATCTACATAAATTCTTGATTATATAAAAAAAATTAATGCAATATCATGTTCTTCTGAAAAACTACATTTGTTTAAAGTATCAACGATTTCTTTGTGTGCACTCATAGAAATAAACCTGTAAAAATAGAAAAAAAAGCTACTAAAAATTAGTTGAAAATGACCTTGCAGAAAAAACTGCTAAAATTAGCACATTTTTTACTAAATATTAGTAATATAAGAATAGAAAAATAAATCTGTTGAATTTACAAATATTTAGTTATATTTTAGCTAAACTTTTGATAATTGAAACTAACAAAATAATCTTCCAATATCAGCAAAACCATTTACTGAATATTTGTAAACCAAAAATTCATTAAAAAATGTAAAATTTTTAGTTTTTTTTAATGCGAATTAAAGTCTGCCCATATGAAATCAGCAATCTACAATTTTTTACCAAATTTTTTTATTGCTTTTAGTGAAAATAAACTGTTATTAGCAATCTACTAAATTTGAGGTAAATATAGCGAAAATTGTTAATATTACAGTTTTTGTTTGCTATTTTGAGTCTACAAATATTTAGTAAAAGTTTTTGCTAATTGTACAGAGTAAAATGCTATTTTCAATTAACTATAATTCACATCGAATATAACTAAAATTATGAAAAGTTAACAGATTTATTTTAGCTGTTCTTATTTTATTAATATTTAGCAAAAAAAAAATACGCTATTTTTAGCAGATTTTTCTGCAAGGTCATTTTTAACTATTTCTAACTATTTATGTTATTTTTACAGGTTTATTTCTATGACTGTGCGGTTAATCCCATTTTTAAGAGATTCACTTGTCTATGTGAATTACCTAGAAGAAGTTAATCCCATTTTTAGGAGATTCACTTGTCTATGTGAATTACCTATAAGATTTTTAAAAATTATGTTCATTTCACAGTATTTATTTTTTGAAATGTTACAAAAATTTTAACTTTAACACTTTCTCGCTTCCAAACCGTGCACTGCACACAAAAATATACTTCACAAAATATTTTGTATATTTGGGTTTCTACACAGAAAAAATTATCAGCCTAAAATATCTAATTAAAGATTTGATTTGAATTTAATTTGTTTCTAAACAAATAAATAAATATATAAATACATATTTTATTTAAGACGCAATTATCATATTATTTTTTCATACACTGTATGCATAAATAGAAAATTTTCAGTATAAAACACCAAATACATTTGAAGTGAACAAACTAAACAAGCACACACACAAACAGACTCAGCATTGCAAAAATCACACATACCAACGTATATATCACACACTTTTTTTGTGAGTATTTTTTTTCTAGAAGTTTTTTATAACTTTTTTTCCTTCTTAATTTTAATAAAAGGTTTAATTGATAGTATCATTGCCGTGATAGGTGCAAAATCAATTAAAATATTAATTGATTCAATAAATTTTTTAATTGAAACCCATTTTTAGTTTTTTCTGTGTATTGAAACAGCTTAATTTCTTATTATATAACATTCATTTGCAGCATTTAAAATGCCCAGCTTGCAGGCGGTTAGAGGGTTAAAGTCACTCTAGGTCACTCTAGAATACCAAATAATGTCTTAATGCAGTTTTTGTGCCGAACTCTTCAATCATACTCAATTGATTTTATAATTTTGCTTGAACTTGGTCATTCATTATTTTAAGCTTATAATTTTCTACACTGTAACATTTTTTAATCAAATTTAAGATTTAAAAGAATTGCTGTTATTAAAAAATTAATTTCTCTCAGACTTAAGAAAAACTGAAAATACTGAGAAAAATCACAAATTTCTAATGAAGACTTTTTTTTATATTAAAAAAAGGTCCCAGATCGCCTCAGACATATAGAATAAAAAAAAATATGATTTAATATTAACAATATTACAAGTTTGATATAATTAATTGTGCAATGAAAATGAAAATTATTCAAGTTCGAGGCCATACTCTATATTTCTTTATTAGGATATTGTCCTAACAAATAATCTAATAAAATTCATTTTCATTAATAATTTTGTATATGTAAAATCGGCCAAATTCTGACCTTGGGTTTCCGATTTCAATTAAATTTTGCCTTCAGAAACTTAATGGACCCACTTAAAGATTGGCGTTTTTAGGTTTTCAAAATTTCAAAAAAATCGATAAAGTTTTTTTGAAAAATGAGAAAAATGTAAAATGTGAGTAATTTTTAATATTCGTATTTTATGTAATTATTGATCGGATCATCACCCTTTAAATTGCATTGGAATGGTACGGTACTCTACTTATACTGCGATTTAGAATTTTTTTACAGCGTCAAAAAGAATTGCATTTTTTTATGTAATTTATTTTTAAAATGCATTTTTCGAACGTGTGGCCACTCTCGATTTAAAAAACAATAATGCATATTTGCAAAATATGGAATTTTTACCAAATAGTTGCACATTCACTTTTTTGGGTCCAGGGACTTAAATAATTTTAACGATTTTTTGAAAAAAGCTTATAGCACTCTTACATAGAAAAAACAGCAATTTGTTATTTTTTTTTTATTTTTTATTTTTTAGATTTATTAAGATTAAATTTAAAAATGTAATGTTAAGGAGTCCTTTAAACCAGTCTGTTTTACAAACTATACGTTTAATTTTGTGGATTTTTCTGTAGGTGAAAGATAAAATAATCTGCTTAAATATTCTTTTTTAAAAATTTTAATTTTTTTATTTTTTATATGTTTATTTGTTTTTTTTTTTCAGTACAAGATTGAATATTATAATTATAGTCCCAATTTTAATTTTTAACCCTTTCTGGCACACGTTTGCCATCGAATATCAGTTTTTTATAGAAAGAAACATGATGTTGAAAGGCTTAAAAATTAAATTTTAAAAACTTTATATTTAAGTAGACTCGTTTATCTTTCATTTAGAGAAGACATCTTAAAAATTAAATGTATCATTTTTAAAAGAGAGACGTTTAAAAAGGCGCCTTCGCTCAACATTTTTAAATTTAATATTTTTAATTTTGAAAAATTAAAAAAAAAAATAACAAATTGTTGTTTTTTCTATGAAAACATGAGGAAAGCTTTTTTTTTAAATAAATCGTTAATAATAAAGGGTCCGTCATCTAACTTTTTTTTTCAACTAGTGCTTATTTCGTGAATGGTAACACTTAGCTCATGTCTGATTTGACAGATAATTAGTTTTATCCTTCCGCTGAACGAATATGGTTGTGTATACGCTTGAACAACGCTGGGAAATATTGCGACATTACTTTGAAAATCATGATAATGTTGCAGAATGTGTGCGAAAATTGCCATTTTTCTTCGAAAATGAGTAAGGAGTGGCCGTTACAGTCAATGGCGATCGTTATCGGGCCATGTTGAACGAATTTTTGTTCACAAAAATTTAAGAGGAGGATATTGGCAACATTTGGTTTCAACAGGACGGAACAGGAAGCCATTGGTGATAATGTGCTTAAAAATTGGACCGATCGTGTTGGCTACTGCATGGCCAGCCGAGGCAGCCATTTGAATGAAATTATTTTCCATTATTAACCGGAAGCATTGTACTTTCAAATAAAAAAAGAAATTTGAGAAAATATTCAGTAGTTTTTTTTTTTATAGCATTTTCAAAAAAAAAAGTTATTTGGCGGACCCATTAGATAAGCCCTGGGACCCAAAAAAATTAAAATTGCATCACTTACAACATATGGGAAAACAGTGGAAATTAGAGTGAGGTAAGTTTCTAAAAATAGAACTGTTGTGTTGTTGGAGTTGTACTTCTGAGATTATGTATGCAAGAACAAAAACACCGTGTATTGAATAAAAACTAGTTTTAATCACAACAAAACTCAACCTGACGATAGATCAGTGGGCTAAAGCGCTCTGTCTAACGTGTAGTGCTAGTGCATGTGGCATTAGAAATCAGTTTATCTATACCACGGTCAGTGATTGCACAGAAAAATTTCATATAGACGCAATCGAACAAATAAAAATGACTTAAATATATCGTTGGATAATGTGGGGCTAAATTTCGTTTCTGAAATGTTTAGGCGTTTTTATAGATAATAATTTGAGTTTTGCAAAACATATTGATCATATATGTTCCCGTGTTAATAGTACCATTAGACGGTTATAATCATTAGATTTATATTTGCCTCTCCGCGTGAGGAAGCATGTTGCCAGTTCACTGCTTATGTCGCAGATTATTTATGCTATGGAAGTATTTTCAGGTACAAACAGTGTTGTTCTAAGAAGGCTGCATCTTACTTTTTACCGTATTATTAGATATATTTATAAACTGAGATTAAGGGATCATGTGTCTCCCTTTGTAATGGACTTTGTTGGGTTTTCTTTTGAGAATTTTAATAAGTTGAGAATTTTGTTACTTTTTCGAAAAGTCGTTATGAGAAATTGTCCTGAGTACATTAGAGATGATTTTAGATTTTCTAGATCAAGCAGAAACCCCCAGATAATATGTCACCGTATATCCTCATCTATATATGAAAGATCTTTTCATGTACGTATAACTAGGGTGTGGAATATCCTTCCCATAGATTTAAAATTATTTGCATTCACAGATACCACCTTTAAGCGTAAAGTTAAACAGCATTTTGATGCTCTTTAATTGATTAATTTACCCCCCCCCCCCCCCCTGTTCTTTTACAAGGGTTTCCATCACCGACTATTATTTTGTATATATAAAATTTCTGTTATAAGCGAGTTAGGGCCTTTAGTTTTAAGTATTTAGGTTAATTATGTAACTTCTTAGTTTTAAGAAATTGTTTTTTTATAAATACACTTTTTTTCTTTTGATTTGTAATTTTTGATAATGAACCATATTTGGCCTTAAAGGCTTGGTTCTTAAATTTGAAATAAATAAAAAAAAAAAAAAAAACAGGGTCACTGACGAAGGTTCAATACCAGAAACTGCGCAGTCTGATTCAGAAAAATTGAAAATTTACAATGTAGTTATGATTTTTAGAAAATACACTCATTCTTCTCTACCACGCCTTTCACAATTAAAATGTTGTTTTAGTAAAAATTCCATATTTTACAAATATGCATCTTTTTTCGAATCTAGAGTGGTCAAATTTGAAAAAGTGCATTTGAATAAGAAATTGCATAAGGAATGCATTTTCCTTTTCAATGCTGAAAAAAAACATCATTCCGCAGTAAAAAAAAGTAGGTGGTATACCATTACAGTGCACTTTAAATGGTGATAATCCGATGAATATTAAATAAAATACGAAAAATACGAATATTCAAATTTACACACTTTTTACATTTTTCAAAAAATAAAAAAAATTTTATCTATTAATGTAGTTTTGAATGTCAAATTTATATGAAACTATTTCTGGTTAAAGTTAAACTCTGGTTATTTTTAGAAAACTTACTCGCCCTTAATGTTTTATTTATAATTTTTGTTTTTTTGTCTATAAAAAAATAAATTTGATTGCAAAAATAATAAATTATTTTGTTTATATATTTTTTAGCTGTATTGATGTGTCATATTTCCATAATGCAGAAATTTAATTTACCTAATGTGTTGTTATATACGAAACACTAAAAGGATTTTTTAATTTGAATAATTTACAACAGGTATAGAATTATCATATTTTATGACTCCTTGGCACAAATAATAAAATGCTATAAAATACATGAACAAATCTGCATTAATATATGGGAAAATCTACGGAACCATACGATTCCATGTCACTCAGAATTTTAACAATTTTGAGAAGAATAATATAATATTTTTGATGGTATCAGCATTTTTGAGGCAACGAATTTAACCAGGCGAACATCCTAAATTTTAATATTTATACAGTTAATGTGTTCTACTCAATTAACTTAACGACCTTAATTTACCCCTAATATTTCTTGTAACTTTTTAATAGTTTTCAACTCTTTTGGGTATAACTTTTTCAGCATAAAATGAAATCTCCTAAAACCTTTGGTGGATGATAATCCTGATGCTGCAAAATCTAATACATGTTGAAAAAATGTGTGCCCTTAGTTAGGAATAAATGGTAGCACTAAAAAATCTGTAACTCAGTTTTTTCAATAAATATAAATTTCCGAGATTTTTAATTTTTCAGCTTCCAGCGTCAACGTAATTTTTATATTGGCATATAAATGACAAAAAAAAACTAATAAAATGGCATTAAATAATGTCGGACCGAACAGTTCGGCCAGAAAATGCGTTTGGTCTGTATTTGGTATTTTAAAGCATTATGGACAAATTTGGGTGGATGGAAAAATGTTTATTGGACTGATTAGATGCTATTTTGAGTGTCAAATTTGAAGAAAAGTCTGTAGTTAAGCAATGAATTCACTGTTTGGCTTTAGAAAGTTCGGCCAAATCGAAAATAGTTCGGCGGCCGAGCTTTTAACTTTATAGCTAAACTTCGGTTTTTCTCTTAAATTTTATAAACAAAATCGAATTAGTGCGCCCGGTAGGCTAGTTGGTAGCGTACTGGCTTATCAGTGCGGGAGTCGTGGGTTCGATTCCCACCAGAGGCACTGGTCTGTTTTCGCTACAACGCGCCGAAGGCCATAGTAGCTAGTGCTCGGTTAGGGTAATATTATATAATTTGTAATTATATGATTATTAATGATTGATATAATTTTTATTAACAATAAAAATTATATCAATCATTTGTAAAAAGACATAGTATGGTCTTAGTTTGTTAGTTCCCCTTTAAATAAAATGGGAAACATGAACGAAAAATGTGTATTGTAATCTACCAAAGGTGGGTACTGCACAAAAACATAAAGTATTTCAATTTGTTTTTTGATTATTATTGGTAACTTCAAATACTTCTCATTTTGTTAGAAAAATGAGTTATATATATTTTCAAGTTTAAGCATTATGATGTTACCACTCTTTCTA
Source organism: Delia radicum (assembly GCA_021234595.1). Classification (NCBI taxonomy): domain Eukaryota; kingdom Metazoa; phylum Arthropoda; class Insecta; order Diptera; family Anthomyiidae; genus Delia; species Delia radicum. The sequence continues at coordinate 185,564,049 of CM037855.1, read as the reverse complement.
AATTGTTCTGATGATGGGGAACTAGAAACTCCCCGAAATAGATCTATCAGCAAATTCTTGGAGGTGTGGTCAAAGAATAAATTGAAAAACTAAAAAATTCTATAATTTATTTACTAGGACAATATTCTGGTAAATAAATGTAGAATACGACCTCGAACTTGAATAACTTCATTTTTATATGATTATTATTTAAAAAAAAAAAATCGAATTAAATCGGCTCAACAAACATGTTTCCAATACCAAAATTTGTCATCATTGAATCTAGATATTAAAAAACCGACAAAATATAGTTTTTTTGGCCGAACTGTTCGGTCGGACACTAGCATTAAACCGATTAGTGCACTTAGATTACCAAAATCACAAAAAGGCTAATTTTTGGACTGTAGTTTTATCTTGATAAGAGGAATAATTTGTGCCTAAAGTTATTTATCTTTATGGACTAGTTTCAGAGATTCGCTTTTAACCTATTTTTGGTAGAAGAACATATTGCTTGTGCAAAAAAGCTTATGCCGGGTTTGAGTAACCCTCACACAAGAGTTCACATTAACACACAAAATAAATAAAGGGTCCGCCAAATAACTTTTTTTTTTTTTGAAAATGCTATACAAAAAAACTACTGAATATTTTCTCAAATTTCTTTTTTTATTTGAAAGTACAATGCTTCCGGTTAATAATGGAAAATAATTTCATTCAAATGGCTGCCTCGGCTAGCCATGCAGTAGCCGATCGGTCAAATTTTTAAGCACATTATCGGTGAATTCACGCTTTGGTTTATCGATGAGGATGCCAGTTGCTTTCACTTTTTTCACAAGATAACGAACGGTGCTTCTCTTCTTCCATCCGTACGCAATTTTCGCACACATTCCGCATCATTACCATGATTTTCAAAGTAATATCGCAATATTCCCCAGCGTTGTTCAAGCGTATACACAACCATATTCGTTCAGCGGAAGGATAAAACTAATTATCTGTCAAATCAGACATGAGCTAAGTGTTACCATTCACGAAATAAGCACTAGTTGAAAAAAAAAACGTTAGATGGCGGACCCTTTACATTCAGCTGTTTGTAAATGTTTTTTATCCAAATTTAATAAAGGGTGATTTTTTAAGAGCTTTCAGAGTTGATTAAAAAAGTATAATTCTAACTAGAAAAGAACCAAGTTGGTATCATTGGCTTCCAGTGAGTCACCCGTTGCGGGCTTGTCTAGTTGAAACCACATGTCATCCAAGTCCAACTCTTTCATTTTGGGCAAAAAAAAAAATTGTAATCATCGCACGGTAGCGTTCGCCATTCACAGTAACGTTCCTGCCGTCGTCGTCTTTGAAAAAGTAGGGTCCAATGAGGCCCATAATCCACACCAAACAGTGCATTTTTCGGGATGCATCGTCAGTTCTTACAATGCTTCTGGCTGCTCGTCTCATATCGATCCATCTTGCTTGTTCACGTATACATTCAACCAGAAATGAGTTTCGTCGCTGATAGCAAAGCAAAGCGCGAAATTTGACATGTAGCTTCTTCTAATGACCAGAACAAAATCAAAGTAAGCATTTTTGAATAATTGAATGTTTTAGTGGTAAAAATAGGCTGAGAAGTTTCAAAAATTCGATTTTTTGAACCAATTTTTTGGTGGGTAGGATGAGGAGGGGCACACATGTCAACCTTTTTCTTTTTAATTTAAAGAAGTCCAAATAGAAATATACACACAAACAAAAAGTCGGTAGGAGAAATATTCAAGTTTCGTTAGTTTTACTGCAAAATACATAAGCCAACCAGTTAAATTTTACTATATTTCTGAAAATAAAAATATATATTCAACAAAAGCCGTCTTTTAAGGTCAGTTTTGAGACAGAAAAAAAGAAAAACTTTCTTAATATGATTGGCTTAGGTATACGTATTATTGCTGGATAAACCACATTTCGCAAATAAATAGCGTATTCAACAATTTCGCTTACACCCTTATTCGAGCGAGGCATTCAATTGGTATTTTATCCAAAGGTTTTATTGAAAAAAGTTTTTTTTTACATTATTCGATTAAAAGTTAAAATTTTATTCGAATTATTCGATATTTGAAAAACATGATTTTGAAATTGTTTGTTGGAATTTTGTTTTTGTTCGCTCGATTAATCGACTAATATTTATTCGAGTGACAACACTAGTATATACCAAAATTTTAACATTTATGCTACCTAATGTATTAAAAATATCCCAGCATTATATTATTGATATTTAAATTTACAAAAACCTCGTTTAATCGAAGAAAAATGTTATATATCCACATAAGGGTGTCCCGAATAAAAATTGGGAATACCACTCAATCGATGCGTATTAATGAGATATTTTAGAACTAATAGTTTAGAACAATGTATCATTATATAAATCGATTAAGGTGGCACGTAGCTGAAATTTCAATTTTTTGTACGAGATTTTTTATGAATGTATCATTTATATGTGGATTAGGATGTCCCAAATATGGCACTTTTTCGAATTGGTTAAAGGAATAAAACGCAATCGATGCATATTAAAGAGCTATTTATGGGGAAAATAAGTAAACAAAATTGAAGTGGATCTTTAGATGCCTACCAGCGATTAAAGTTACCGATTGTGGTGCATTTTGACTAAAAACAAGCTTAGAATTTTTTTTCGAAATATGCCACAAAAGTTTCGTAATTTTTTGCTTATTAATGGAAAAATATTTTTAAATTTTCTGTAGAGTAATTTTGGTCAACCAGAGGATTTTTTAATTTAGACCAAGTACAATTTCTATACTTTATTTTTTTTAAATTTTTACATAGAAATTGTGCCCTATTTTGTGCCCTATTTCGAAAAAGTTAGAAACTTTTTTTTTGTCAAAATGCACTTAAATCGGCAACTCTGTTCGCTGGTAGGGAACTGAAGATCCACTTCAAAAATTTTCCACTTATTTTTCCCATATTTAGTTCGACAAATTCGATCTATCAAGTATATATGAAGAGATAAAATATATGAACTTATATGTAACATAAGATATAATGATATAGCGCTATATAAGAAATTTTAGTATTTATGCTTATATGAGATATAAATATATTTCGTTAGTTAAGTCCACATATATAATTATATCAACCTATACATTTGAACCTCGATTATCCGGGTTGCACGGGACCGGACTTAGCACGGATACTCGAAAACACGGTTAATAGAAGTTATTTATTTTTCCCAAATTTTAACTCTTTGTATGTAGGTGAAAAAAAAACCTGCAAATAAATATGTGTGCTGCACGGATAATAGAGGTGAAGCACGGTTAATAGAGGAAAAAAATAATAGCACGGATAACAGAGGTAAACACGGTTAACAGAGGTATAAATCAAACCACCAGCATGCCGGTTAACAGATGTACCCGGTTAATAGAGGCCCGGATAATCGAGGTTCAACTGTATATGAATATACATAAACTTTTTTCGTCGGGTATGAAAACTCAATTTTTTTTTTTAGCTGTTTCCCACGTTTTATACCTCTTGTGGAAACTTTAATTTTTGAATTTTATACTCTTGTTCGAGCGAGGCATTCATTTATTGATAATTTTCGTCTTTTTGTTGAAATTTGCAATGTTTTATAGTGTCCGACCGAGTATTCGGCTTCGGCTTCGGAGTTCGGCCAAAAAGTGAAGTTCGGCCAAGTTCGGTAGTTCGGCCAAATTTTTTTTTTTATGATTATTTAAAAAAAAGCACAAATAAATAACAACTGTGGTTATATTTACTTTTCAGAATTTACAAAAAAAAAAACTACATAAAAAATACAACATTGAATATGATAGAATACACAGAAAAAACTAAAAACGGGTTTCAATTAAAAAATTTATTGAATCAATTAATATTTTAATTGATTTTGCACCTATCACTGCAATAATACTATCAATTAAACCTTTTATTAAAATTAAGAAGGAAAAAAGTTATAAATAACTTCTACAAAAAAAAATATGATACTTACAAAAAAAGTGTGTGATCTATACGTTGGTATGTGTGTTTTTTGCACCCAGTAAAAAATATATGGATTAATCCATAATCGAGCAATAATCGAGCAATAAAGGAGTAATGACTTGTTCATCCATTTGAAGTAATAAGCGAGCTATCGAAACTTTTTTTTTTGTTTTGTTGTTTATGCCTCGCTCCAAATGGATCAATGAGGGATGTATCAGTTCGTTTTTGGTTTTTTTTTTTTTTCTTTGACATAACTGTTAATTGTTGATGTTTTCGTTTTGTTTTTCTATTTAGTCAGTTTAGTTTTAAAAAGTGAAAGACGTGTTATTAAAAAAAGCGAAAAGGTACGGGTATAGTAACAAATTGTTAAAAATGTGTCAAAATTTAGTTTCTAAGCGTCATTTAAGACGACTAGTTGAAAATGAAATTGAAAAATTCTCAAATTGTAATCGGGAGACTTTAAGTGAACTTTAAGGCGAACATATTACAAACGCAGCCAATATTTACGACGGAAACTATAACCAGCGCTTCGATTAATGTGACAGGTAAATACATAGAGCCTCCTTATTATAGTTCTTGTAGTATTCATTTTATTATATTTTTCTTTTCTTTCTTTAATTTATATTTTTCCAGAAACAAGCAATGAAGCTAAGGAAGTTGATAGATAAATATTTATTTATTTATTTATTTAAGTCTACGGAATAAATCCTTACAGACTATTAACATAATAATTACAAAATTATAAATTAATATAAGTACAATATTTTTTCACAAATGAAGTCGGATCATTAAAGCAAATTATGTGTAAACAGACTGTTTTATTAGAAAAGCTTGCTAAACATTTACTCCCAACTAGTAGGGATCTTAAAATTTTCCCAATTAATTCTTTGGAGGAATTAAATTCGGCAGAACAGCTGATTAAAACCGAGCCTGATTCAGAAGTGGTAAGACTGAGTTTTTTTTAATGCAATCTGTTAAACAAATATTCAAAATTCTTTGTTTTCTATTTTAATTTATTTCAGATTTCGTATATTAAATTGAGGTTTGACAAAATCAAAATCAAAATTGAAAAAGCACTACGCAAAATGATCGGCGAAAATATTTTGCTCAAATTAAATTGGGATGGACCAAAAAATTTGATAGCCTTAAACAAATACAAATTGTTTAACTTTTATTATTTCGGTAATAGCTGAATTTTTAATATCATGTCTTAAATAATATATTACGTGTTATCGTTTCTTTAATTTTCTTGAAGAAGCACTTAAAGCCACGTATCCAACATACCCGGAATATGAAAAATCTTTCAAGCAGGCATTTCGCAAATGGAAGGAAGGCCTACTCGTCAAAAACTACAACCTAGTCGAATCCAACAAAATAACAATAATAACATTTTTGGAAAAATTAAAAAAATAAATGAATACCCAGGAAACAACTTTACGGACTGTCCGTTATAAACGGATTCATGAATCCGGCATTGACGGTACTAAAACGGACCGGAATTGACGTATCCGTCGAAGCTTGTACGAAAACGGAACATTAACGTACAGTAAAATTGGATTACTCAAATTTTCGAAAATTATCCGTTTTAACTCCGTTTTGCTGTATCCGTTTCGGTGCCGTTTAACCGCACTACACCGATTTTCATCAGTTAAAACTCCGTTACAACCGTTATCGTTTTTCTTCCGTTATTACCGGAGTGTGTTTTGTTTAAAAATAAATCAAACAGTTTTATTTATTAATAAAATTAAATATTAATAAAATCTATATACATATATAAAAAGAAGTGTACATTTTGATTGTCACTCCATAACTCGAGAACGGCTGCATAAAATAAAAAAATGGATGAATACGTTTTGTAGAACATGCAATGAGGATGGTTTAAAAAAAAAAAATGTTTAAAAATATTTTCGTTTAGTCCAGATGTGGTGATTTTTCTGAACATTAGTCATTTTCATCTATATCTATACATATAAAAAGAAGTGTACATTTTGATTGTCACTCCATAACTCGAGAACGGCTGCTTAAAATAAAAAATGGCTGAATACGTATTTAAGATTTTTAGTGGTAATTTTTTTGGTTATTTTTAAATGTACCACTTTTTTAACATATACAATTTCAGATGTTTTTTCAATTAAATATAGAGACGCAGATCTGATGAAGATGTTAAACAACACCAGAGATAAAATGAAAAAAAATCAAAATGTTAAAACCACATCCTTTTATTGATTATTATTAAATTTTTATGTGGTTTCATATTGTTTTTTAATAATGTAATTGTTAATCCATTTTTGTTAATATCTTTATAAATGAAAAAATTAAAAAATAAAACCAAACTTTTGTTTAAAATTAAAAAAAGAAGAAATCATTTAGATAAAATAAATAAAAAAAATAAAAATGAACCATTAAAAAAAACGGTACGAATACGGACCATATTCGGACCGTATACGGTATATTAAAAACGGAGTCCACTCCGTTTTTAAAATAAATGACGGACAGTTTACGGTACGTTTTGAACGTACACTCAATTCGTACACTCCGTTTTATATACAGCATGACGGTACGAAAACGGTCCGTTTTAGCGTGCTTTATACTGTTTCGAATCCGTATTCGATGTTCCGTTTATTCCGTTTTCCGGTCCGTATACTGAACCGAAAAACGGTACGGAAACGGACTTCGGATCCGTATATGCTGTACCGAAAATGGCACATAAACGGACCGGATTGTTTGCTGGGTATTTTCTTGTTTTTGTAAAAATAACCAAATTTGTATTTTATATGAATGTTTTCTCCCTTTATGCTCTTTTAGGAGACAAAAGCGATTACTCCCTTTATGCTCTTTTAGGAGACAAAAACGATTACTCCCTCTGTCGTCATTTTCAAGATCAAAGGGAGTATTCCATAAGGAACTTAAAAGGAGTACTCGTGTTTGCGGACATGCTGTGTTAAAAATCCAATGAGGTCCGGAGTTTTATGGAGTAATCCATTACTCGCAAAGGAGCGCTCCAAGATTACTCTTTAGATGATCCTATTTTTTACTGGGGTATTTGGTATTTTATGCTGAAAATTTTCTATTTATGCATACAGTGTATGAAAAAAAATTATGATAATTGCGTCTAAAATAAAATATGTATTTATATATGTATTTAAAAGTCAATAAATATATTTATTGATTCAATTAAATATTTGTTTAGAAACAAATTAAATTCAAATCAAAGCTTTAATTAGATATTTTAGGTTGATAATTTTTTCTGTGTACCAAAAAAAAAATAAAGATATTTAAATATCATATATGTAAAAAAAATCCAAACAAGGAAAAGAGTTTAAAAAATTTTTCCAGAAATATTCCTACAAGACTTATAAGCTAATAATCAAATTTAATGCGATATAATTTAAATAAACTTGTACTTTTATTAATTTCGAGTGGTAAGTAATTGTAAAAAGAGAATAAAAGGTTCATCAATTTGGCATAGACATGATGCAGAACCAGACTTTGAAGTAGCAGAACCAAATGAAAATTTTATTGAAAAAGAAATTAAAATGTTTATTGCGGAGCCTTTAAGTCCAAAAAATATAAATATTTATGAGTATTGGAATTCAAGTCCATTAACAAATTTAAAAGCTGTAGCAATAAAATATTTATCAGCCCCACCAATTAGTGTAGCTAGCGAACAGCTTTTTAGCGCTGCCGGACTGAATTCTGTATAGACGAAGCAATTTACATGGTGTGAATGCGGAAAAATTCCTTTTCTGTCATTACAATATCAAACTTTTTAATTTTAAATATTAAATTTAAATATTATCAACCTAAAAATCGATCAACTATTTTTCTTTGACTATAAAATATAGTACAAATATTTTATTCTTTTTTTTTACTTAAAATAGTACACTGATAGAATTTTCCTTCATAGTATTAATGAAACGATTTCATTAAAATCGATTCATTGGCTTAATGAAAAATTTCATTATCTGAATGAAAATTCATTAATATTGGTATTTTTTTCATAAACATTTTTTATGATTTTTTCATAATTTTATAAAAAAAAATCATTAAATCAATGAAAATTTTTCAAATTTTTTTCAATAAAAATTTTGACTCGTAATAAGAACAAATTTTTTTTTTGTACTATCATTTTGAAATAAAAAAATTTCTTTTAAACAGAATTAACTAAAACTTTGATATAAATAAATTTTTTTTATTAAGTTTGCCTAGAGCTAACAGTTTTTTACCTATTTGAATAGTTGGTCACTAAATTTCAGGGAACAGATTCTCTAAAAAAAAAACGATATAGTTTTGTTCAAAACGAGACCTAAATTGCTACACAGAAAAAACTAAAAACGGGTTTCAATAAAAAATTTTATTGAATCAATTAATATTTTAATTGATTTTGCACCTACCACTGAAATGATAGTATTAACTAAAAAAATTTGCAGACAGTTTATTAAAACTCTTTCAATTAAAATAATAATAATATCAATTAAAAGAGTTATTGTTTTTCTTTACAACCTCAATTAAAAAGTTTAGTTAAATTGATTAAAACTTTAATTGAAACTTGAGAAGAAAACAATTTTAGTTTTAATTGAAAACTCGTATTTTTTTTATTTTTGTTATATGCCCCCCATTAAATAAAAAAAGAAATGTAGGTTTGTAAATTAAATTGATATTTTATTTATAATAAAATTAAAGCTTTTTAATATAAAAATGTATTATAAGAAAACTAATAAGAGTAAAGGCAAAATTTTTGTTTTGCTTGTCTTGAAATTTTTCTTGTAATTGAATTGCTTTCTTAAAAAAATCACACACAACTTTAAAATGATAGTTTAATGACACTTATGCTTATTGAAAATTTAATTATTTACAAAAATAATAGTTTAATTGTCCTTTTTCGATAAGGTTTATTTAAATCCACATGTGCACTTTTATTACCACAGATATCACACGAAACTAAATTAAGTTTTCGTGCGTTCACGAATATCTCAACAAAAAGAGTGTTGCAAACTCTAGTGAAATAACTACGATTTCGCGTGTATTTGAAATCGGTAAACTATTCAACTTATTTAAAGTTTATCATTTGATATTTTTTTTGTTTTTATTTACAAATTAAATAATATATTGATATAATTAAACCTTTGTTTGATTATTTAAACTAAATAAAATAAAAAAAAAGTTTGCCAAATTTTTAAAAATTTTGTTTACATGTTGTCAACACTGTATGGATATATTAAAAAATTCAATAAAGTTTTTAATTGAATCAATTAAAAAAAAATGTTTAAATTGCCATTGATATTTGAACAATCGATTAATTAGATATTTTTGGCCCATAATTTTTTCTGTGTATCGTTTTGACGATGTTACACAAAAACGTTATGCTAAACGATAATAAATTTTTGTTTTTTAACAACATTGTTAACAATATTTAACATTTTTATCTAATATGGTCGTAATTTAACTACAAAAAAGTGTACTGTAATCGTCGATCGTTCTACAGAATTCCAAGCCAGATTGATAAAAAATTACATATTTTGTACCGACATATAAGCAAATATGTCATCTTTTAACACAAATTATAAAAAATGTAAAGAAAGATTGAATGTAAAGAAAAACAGAAATAAATTAAAATTGGGTTTTTTAGTTCAGCTTTTAATATTTTAATGCCTGTTAATTATATTTAAACGATTTTTTTCAATAATTAAAGTTCTTAATATACATAATTTAAATAAAGTACAATAATTAAAATATTTATGTTTTATGGATAAAAAAATTTTATTTTCAAAATTTGTAATTTTCGATCTGAAATCTAATCAGCTACTTTTCAAATTTTATATTTTTCGAATTCGTCTCTATTGTGCTGCATTGGTGGGTGGCCCCGGGAAAACCTTTCTTGTTAAATTTCTTTTTTACATGTCATCCTATTCCAAGTAACGAAAATTTGCTGAATCAGGCTGAGTTTAATAAAAATCTGCCTTCGCTTTTGCAGAACAGCCTGTGATGTTTACTTTCGAACTTTTCGAACTTTTTTTATAAAAATATTTTATAGATCCTTTAAAGAGCAGACCTTATAAATAATATCAACGAATGATAATTTCTCAATAACCACCAAATTAATGCTATGTTAAAATAATCATAAAAAGTGCAAATTATTATATATGAACAAAAATATTTCATACAAACTATGAATTTTATTCATTAAACACTTTCATAACGATTAGGCTAGGATAAATGAAAAAATTTCATATACTTGATGAAATTTTCATTGGGTCAATGAAACCGTTCATTAAAATTGATTTAATAAAACACCTTTCATTTACTCAATGAAACGTTTCTTTGGGGACTTTTTTTTATGAAAATATTCATTGGATTAATGACGGAATTCATTAATACTACGCACAAATTTCTATCAGTGTACAACTATTTTCCAAATATGATTTTTTTTTTTAAATATACCTATGAATTTTTATTTTTGTTTATGTTTAATAACTTTTTGGTTTAAATTTATTGATCTAAAAAAACAATTTGTATTTTTTTTTTATTAAAACAAAAACTTCGGCTTTGGCTTCGGCCGAACATTGATATTATGGCCGAAGTTTAGTTATTTTCAACAAATTTCATTTAAAGCCGAAAATAAATATTTCTGTTAATTTACTGACGTATTATTTTGGGTGTATTTTTTATCAATAGATTTTTTTTTAATTTAAAGTTTTTTTTTTAAATATCGATTTAAAATTTTTAAGTTTATAATTTTATTTTTAATTCAAATAATTCAAATTAATTTTATTATTTCTGTCAATAGGTTCGATTTTAAAAGGACATTTTAAATTCAGATTTTTTCGATAATTTTATACTTTTTATTATTTAATAATACTGGACAATAAACTCCACTGTTTAAGCACTCCCTTTTTAGTATCAAAATTCTATTTTTTTTTTTTTTTTGTTTATTTAAACAATTATGTATGTATTTTTTGTTTGTTTTATTAACTTGTCAACGTTGTATTGTTTTTAATTATTGTATTTTACTTTTATGTTTTATTTTATATCTTAATGTATAAGATTAACGATTTTAGATAACTTTTTTGTGTAATATAATTTAAGTTCAATTACCGATCAACAATTTGTAAATTCATTCATTGATATTTCATGAATGTAATTATTTTTATTTATAAGTATTTGCACTTGAACTTGAAACTTTAAAGTTTTATTTAATATTTTTTTGTTATTTTTGATTTTTGATTTTTCTTCCAATTTTGAAACGTTCACGTTTAGCGCTTATCACAAACTGAGCCTGAACCTGTTGAGTTCCCTATGTTTATAGACAAAATATGTAGTGGCTGTCAGTTAAAAACGAAAGGTATTCGTAGTGCACACAGGATATATGTAGCCACTGTTGCCAACTTTTTTTGCAAGAAAAGCAGATAAGTCAGACTCAATAATCGCTAGAAATAGCAAAAAAAGTAGTTAGCTGGAAAAATGAAGAAAAGTAGTTAAATTTTAGAAAAAAAAACGCTAAAACTTTAAAAATATACCAATAATACAAAAATTTTATAGATATTTAGTCTCAAAATGCAAAAAGAGCAAATTAAAATCAATTTTTAGTTAATTTGTAGTAAGATGAATTTAAAAACAAAATAATTTTTAATATCAGCATTAGAGTTGTTCAAATAATTATAAAATTTGGATTTTGAAATCTCCACAATGTTGCCCCTATTCCTTAATGTACAAAAACTCTGTGTGCCAAGTTTCAGCCAAATTCGTCTAAATTAAGAGGTCGTAGAAAAAGTTAACTGTTCAGAATTTTTATTTTTAATTGTATTTATTAATAATCATAGATATCTACTATGGCTTTTGACTTGTTGTAGGGAAAACAGACCAATGCCTCTGGTGAGAATCGAACCCACGACTCCCACACTGATATGCTAGCTCGCTACCAACTGGCCTACTGCGGCGCATAACTTTTAATAGTTGGTAATTTGTCTCTACACTCATAGAAATAAACCTGTACATATAGCAAAGAAAAACCTACTAAAAATAAGTTGAAAATTATGTTGCACAAAAAAATGCTAAAATTAGCAAATTTTTTACTAAATATCAATAATATTATAATAGCAAACAAAAATGGAGCAAAATTAACGATTAATAGGTTTTTTGTTAAAGTTCTGCCTATTATGGAGGCTCTAACTTTTCTAAAACTTCGGGTTCTGATGAGATCTTTAGCCAGATAGAAATACTAGTATCAACCTAGCTAATATGTTTGATTTGCTTTATTTTTGTAAATATACGGAGGTTGGAAGCTCGTTATAAATTAAAAATAAATAAAAACAACATAAAAATAATCTCGATGTATATAAAAACAAAAAACTAACAAAACTGTAAAAAATATTACTTGAGCCAGAGTAAAAACTAAATTTTTTTTATGCAAATAGAACATTTTTGGTCTTCAAAGTTTAGTAACGTCATGATGCTTGTTAGGAAAAGACCCTAACCACGTGCTTGGTTACTAAGAAGACAAGAATGGAGCAAAATTAATGATTAATAGGTTTTTTGTTAAAGTTCTGCCTATTATGGAGGCTCTAACTTTTCTAAAACTTCGGGTTCTGATGAGATCTTTAGCCAGATCGAAATACTAGTATCAACCTAGCTAATATGTTTGATTTGCTTTATTTTTGTAAATATAAATAAAAATAACAAAAAAATAATCTCGATGTATATAAAAACAAAAAACTAACAAAACTGTAAAAAATCTGTTGAATTAACAAATATTTAGTTATATTTGAGCTAAATTTTAGTTAATTTAAAGTAACAAAGTAATCTGCTAAAATCGGGAAAAACATTAACTAAATATTAGTAGACAAAAAAGTCATCAAAAAAATGTGAAATTTTTAAATTTTTTTTTAATGCGAATAAAAGTATGCCCTTATGCAATTAGCAATCAACAATTTTTTAGCAAAAATTTCTGTTTACTTTAGCAAAATAAATTTGAGGTAAAAGTAGCAACAATTTTGCTAATATTACAGTTTTTGTTTGCTATTTTGAGTCTACAAATATTTAGTAAAAGTTTTTTATAATTTTACAGAGTAAAATTCTATTTTCAATTAACTAAAATTCACATCGCATATTATAAAATCAGCTAAATTTAGCAGTTTTTTTCTTCAAGGAAGGTCATTTTTAACTAATTTTTAGTAGCTTTTTCTGCTATTTTAACAGGTTTATCTCAAAGAGTGTAGAATAAATTCGTACAAATTTAGGGTTGACCTCAAATTGAATTATTTCTTAGTTAAAGTTTTTAAATTTTCTGAAAAGCTGTAAGTAAAAATCTAACTTGTTTAGTCCTTATATGAACAAATTTCTCAAATCTGAGCTTAATTTTAATGAGGATTAGGAATCTGCAATTTTAAATTATTCGAGATTCCAAATCAATTTTTTTGTGTGTATGTTTTTTTTAACCTTTTCACTACCCTTGTACACATTTTAAATAAATATAAAAATTTTGATAATGCAATAAAATGTTATATTATTGTTTAAATATGTTCATTAGTATATTAGTCATTGAACAAAAAAAAATATTATCTTTATATATATAGTGTTCATCAGGGCAATATAGTCGCGATATTTTTTTTTTAATGAAATTTTATCTCAGAAAAAAGTGGCGGTTGGTGAACTTCGTAAACTAAAAAAGATAGAATCTCGAAATTTGGCATGTAGCTTCATCTAATGACCAGAACAAAATCAAATCAAAATCAAATAATTTTTGGTTATTCGAATATTTTATTGTTAAAAGTGAGCTAAGTTAAAAAAATCGATTTTTGGGCACATTTTTTGGTGGGTATGAAGGGAAGGAAGCATAGGTGTAAACCTTTTTCTTTCCAATTTAATGAACCCTATCAAGAATCCTAAGTCAAAATAGAAATATATCCACAAACAAAAAGTCGGTAGAGAAATTGCTCATTGCCTGAAAACAATGTCATTGACATTGATTTGATTTCTACTTACCAAGGACTTAAATTATATATGATTTAGTTTTTAATTTTAGAAAGGATAACATATATCCCTGCAATTGAACTTCAATTTTGAAATTTGTTGAAATTTATTTATGAACAAAAATCTTATCTCACATAAGAGAATTTTCCGCAGGACTACAGTCGTGCAAAAAAGAAATTTTTAGAGCAATAAGTATATGAAAACTTTTTGATCAAAGCTGAACACTTTTTTGTATAAAAATTTCCAATTTTGCGAAATCCGCGACACCGATTTTAATTAAAATTTCATATTCTTTATGTCCAAAAATATATGATATGTGCGCCCCGGTAGGCTAGTTGGTAGCGTGCTGGCTTATCAGTGCGGGGGTCGTGGGTTCGATTCCCACCAGAGGCACTGGTCTGTTTTCGCTACAACGCGCCGAAGGCCATAGTAGCTAGTGCTCGGTTAGGGTAATAGTATATAATTTGTAATTATATGATTATTAATTAATAAAATAAAAATAAAATAAAAATAAAATAAAAATAAAATAAAAATAAAATAAAAATAAAATAAAAATAAATATATGATATATGAATACCAATTGTTTTTGACTGCCTTAATGAGCATCTATTATGAAAATGCAATACAAGAAATGTTTATTTAGGAAATATTAAAAAAAAATTAGTTAAATTAGTATTTTTTAAAAAAATTTTTGTGTTATAAAATCTGTATTTATATAAATTTAGCCGTTATATTACTTAAGCAGTATTTTAGTATAACCCCGCCTCTTCAGATACTTAATGTCAATGTTATTGCAATATCAAGACATCGTTAATATGAAATCGGCTCTCGCATTGATGTCTGCCATCAAATGTTACTTTTAGCTTTAATTTTAATTGTAGTAAATAAAATGGAAATGTAAAGTTTTATTTTATTATATGACCTACTTTGAAGATTTTCGACACCTGCTGAAGCTTACCTAAGATGCCTCTTATTCCTCAAGCTTTTATGAAATGAGAGAAACGATGACCAGGATTATGTTGACTATACTTAAAAGCTATGACGTGCAAAGTTTCACGTTGAAACGTCTTCACCAAAAAAAATTGATGGCCATTTAAGTCAAAAAATAAAAAAAAATAACTTGAAATTTTGCAAGAGTTTTTTTGACTCATTTAATTTGTTGCTCATAGTTTTTAACTTTCAGATCCAAACCAATACAAACTAGAATTGGGAGATACAAGTGAATTTTAAATTGGCTAGTGTATTGCATAAAATGAGTTACTCAGTAAACAGCACCACCTAGCCAAAAAGGCAATTTAAAAATTTTAAACGCAAAAATGTTATGAACGTTTTAAAAATGTTGCATTTATAATATTTTGCTTCGCATTTTTTTTTATAAAAAAGCATGGCGTAAGAACATAGTTTAGGTATCTAGACTGAATCCTTACTACGGACTAAATTGATAAAGTGGATAAAAGTTACATCTTTGTTCATTCAAAGAAGTCGATGCATCAATTCCGCCAAAACGTACATCAAATAAAAGATTTTAATGAGCTTAATACTAAAATCGAAAAGGCATCAAAAAAATTCTAAGAACTTTAAATATTATGGAGCAAACAAAATTTTCATAATCTCAAAAAGAATCCTTATATAAAAATTTAAATTTTTCGAATGTAAAATGATTTGATAGGATTTCCTGCAAATATGTTACCCTAAACCCAACTAAATATCATTTAACCGGCAAAAAATGCGTGTTTTCTAAAATAATCCCGGGTTTCTTGTTAAGTTCTAATGGTGTAATATATATTTTTAAATGTTATAAATACAATTAGAGCTATAAATTGATTTTGCTTTAATTAAATCCAAACAAAAATTGTAATTTTGATGTTTTTAATCGCTTTAAACTTAAAACCGCCATAATTTTTGAGCCGTTATAAAGGGTCCGCCAAATAACTTTTTTTTTTTAACTCCTGAACCAATTGGACTTTGTATGGCGTCATACCAAGGTCTTTATGCAAAATTCGTCTCAATGATGTCTCCGAAATGTTCAATTGTTCAGAACTACGGTGAATTGATGTTGTTGGCGCTTCACGCACACTTTCTGCCACAGCAGCAATATTTTCAGGTGTACGCACTGTTTTTGGCTTTTCACGCTTTGGTTTATCGATGAGGATGCCAGTTTCTTTCACTTTTTTCACAAGATAACGAACATACGGACCATATTCGTTCAGCGGAAGGATAAAACTAATTATCTGTCAAATCAGACATGAGCTATTAATCATTAATGCGAATAAATTTAGCAAGCTTTAACATCGTCTAATATACACAAAAAGGTTTTTAATGATATACAAAAAAATTGTTTGAAAATATTTTATCTCAACATGTCTAGAATTTTTGAAGAACCCCATATATTATTTGTAGACAAAAATTAACACCCTGTTTTTATGAAGCGAAAGGAATAATTCCTCTAGAGGAATGTGTGTATTTTGTTTTTGATACAATAACAAAATACACACATTCCTCTGGAGGAATTATTCCGTTCGCGTAAAAAAAAAATAGGATGTAAATTGAAATTGTTTTTGAAAAAAATTATGATATTTGGCAATAAAATACACTTCATTGCATCTCCATTACATTGCAATTGACATAACTTTGATGTTTCCCTGTAATCGATTTGACATACTATCGTTTATTGCATTTGAGGACATCGGGTAAACAAAGAGTAGCAAAACAATATTTACTTTACGTGGTTGAAAAATCACACACGAAACAATAATACAGTAGAAACTCGATTCTTGCACGTAATGAAAACCGGGCTCGGTGCAAGTTTCGAGGTTGTCGCAAGTACCGAGTATTAATTTCCCATACAAAAAAAAACGCACATACATCTGTTTAGAATCTAAGTTTAATATTTCAATTCAAAACACTTAAGTTCAACGCATTCGTATAACAGTAGATACATATTTTATGTGGAATTAAAGAAATTTAAAATTTTTGTTTGCTTTGTACAAAGCCGCTTGTTAAGTACTTCACTGCTTCTTAGTCTCTGGAGCATCATAATATCGTCTAATGAAGCATTGTTTTGCTCCGCCCATTCTAAGCAAATATTGAACGCTGATATAGTCTCCTCCGATGTAACTTGCTTCGTATTGAGTACCACGTCACCGGTTTATTCACCATCAGTAAGGTCATCATCGGTACACTGCTCTTCATTTTATGCGGTGAGCGCCAAATTAGGTTCAACAATCCATTGATCAATTTCAGAATATGATATTTGCTGCAATAGTTCTACTTCTTGAAGCAAAGTTGCAATGGATTGAATATTGAATGCATCGTCAGCTAGCTGTAAACATAACTCTGAAAGAGGAATGACATCTTCATTATCCCAGTCGGATGATTTATTAAACAGTTTTTGAAATGATGACCGAATTGAAGACTCATTAAGGGCATTCCACGCATTAGCCAAAAAACATATTCCGTCTTTTAAGGTGATGTTTCGCAAAGACTCGTCTATTGTTTTTCCACGACGAACAATGTGACTTAATAGGCTTTTTTGTAGTTCAGCTTCGTAAGCCTTATAACATTCTGGTAAATTCATTCGCACCTCTCAATAGTCAGCTTAAAACTGATTCCAATTACAACATTTCATCAGCAGCATAAAACGACGGGGATTTTCCGAAATGTATTCAGTCTAAGAAAACGTAAACAAAGCAGCACGCAAGAGTAATACAAAAATGTTGCAAGTATCGAGTTCAAAATTTTCGCATGTCGCAAGTACTGAGTGCGTAATGAAAAATATTCCTATGTTGCAAGAATCGAGGTGTGCAAGTATCAAGTATGTGCAAGAATCGAGTTACTACTGTAAATTGTTTTTATTGCTTTATTTATTTAAGATTTTGTGTTAATTTTGAAAACAATTTCTTTAAATACCAACTAAAACCAATTTTTCTAAGAAAAAAATCACTAGATTTCCAGCTAAAAGCTAAATCACTTTTTTACCAGCCAAGTAAAAAAACGCTAAAATCTAGCTGGAAAATGTCTAAATTGGTAACACTGTATGGAGCATATAATATTACACACACACCAATACATTTCCTCACACAAACACACTGTTAGGCAATCATAAAAACTTACACACGAAGTAAATATTCTAAGCACAATAATAACATTAGAAAAACACTAATGTTAAGTATAACATCACGTACATTACATGTAAAGCGTACATATTCCTATATTAAGTAATTAGAGATGGTCATGTGATCAGAATTTTGCATGATTCACGTGAATCACAAGTGAGTGTCAGAAAGTTTTCGTGAGCCAAATTGATGGGTGAGTAGAAGTTTCCAACACAAATTGTTTTCTCTTTAAATAAATAGTTTCTTTAATTTTTTCGCCGATTTGCTGTTTTTGGGTTTTTTAAAATACAAAATACAAAAAATATGAAAAAATTACATATTTAGAGTCAAACATTTACAAATTAATGGCGTTTTATTTTCTGGCAAAAATGTCACATTTTTTTTTAACTTTGCCCTCAATTTACCTTTTTGTGTTCTTTTCTAAAATAAGGTAAACACTTTGAGAGGGTGCCGTGTTTCTTTCTGAAAATGTTGCCTTATAAAAGGCAAAAAATGCAACATTTTCTGCTCTCAAAAAATTTACAGGGTTGGATGTTGCCCTGTTTTTTTTTTTTTTGTTTATCAATCTCATGTGTATATATTGCAAAGTTTTTGGCGAGAAAACTCTCACATTGGTGTTTTCTCGCCAAAAAGGATTTTTTTTATTTGTTTTTGCTATTTTTTTTAATTTTTTCTTTTTGTAAGTATTTAATAATTTTTTTTAAATCTGAAATTCGCTTATAAAAAAAATTAAATTGAAAAAAATGTATGGAGCTAAATCCAAATTTTTTAAATAATTAAAAAAAAAAAACAAAAATTAATTATTAAAAAAAACATTAAATTTTGTTTTAAGTTTGCTGGGAATCGAACCCGTACAAAAACACTAAAAAACAGATTTATTTAAATAAATGTAATATGTGATGAAATTGTGTTCTATTCTGATTGTAAAAATGCTTAATTTTAATGGGGCGAGGGCAAAATTTGAAAAATGTTGCACATTAAGAAGGCAACACTTTTTTTTCCAGAAAAGAAAACACCATAAGGTTTTTTTTTACTATTTTTTTTTTTTTTTTGTTATATTTTGTTTTGTGCGTGAGTTAAATCTGAATTTATTCACGTGAGCATGAGTGAGTGTGAGTAGTAAAATAATTCTATGAGTGGAATTATTCTCTCGCGACCTTAACTGAATGTGAGTCAAAATTCACTCACGTGCCCATCTCTAGAAGAAATGTGTCGTAATTCTAGTTGGATTTAGTATATATTAAAAATTAAAATCTGAAAGACTATTTATTTGTGTACACAATTTGTTTAACGTATTTGTTTTTCATTTAAACGAGCTTGAATTACAAAGAACAAGCAACAAGTTGGCAAAAAAAAGTATTTAAATAATTAAAAATGAGGATACAATGTGTGAGTAAAAAAAAAAAATAATCGAATCAGTCCATTTTTAAAGAATCCTTCAGCTAAAAACGGATTTCAATTAAAAAATTTACTGAATCAATTAATGTTTTAATCGTTTTTGCACCTATCACTGCAATGATAATATCAAATAAAACTTTTAATGAATACAAGTTTGATATAATTTATATTTTTCTCATTTTCTCTAAAACAAGTGTGAAAATAATAAAACAAAAGCGTGTATTATAATAAAACAAATAATAAACAAAAAGCGTGTATTATACATCTACCGAAGGTAGAGGGTGCACATAACAAACAAGTTTTCAATTTATTTTTGATCAATGGTGATAATCTTGAACTTCGAGCTCATATGTTAGTTCTCATTTAGTAAGAAAACTAGTTTATATGAATGTTTGATGTTTGGCATTGGATTTTCATTTCTTTCAAAACGTGTTCTGATGATGGGAACCTAGAAAATTCCCAAAATAGATCTATCAACCTGAAAGTGGTCAATTAATAAATTTGAAAACAAAAACTCTATAGATTATTTGTTAGAGCAATATCCTAATAAAGAAATATAGAGTATGTCCTCGAACTTGAATAATTTTCATTTTCATTACTTTTATTGAATATTAAAAAGGAAAAAAGTTATAAATAACTTCTCAAAAAAAAAATTTAATACTCCAAAAAAGTGCGTGGAAAAATTACGTGTGTTTTTGTTAATGCTGCGTCTGATTGTGTGTGCGCTTATTTTGTTTTTGTAAACTTCAAATGCATTTGGTACCTTATACTGAAAAATTTATATTTAACCATAACCATATTTTCTGACAAAAATGTCACATTTTTTTGCAAAAAGTCCAATTATTTTAGCGCCCTCAAATTATTTACAGGGTTGATTTTGCCCTGCAAAGTTTATTGCGAGAAAATTCTCACCTTGGTAGCCGAGAGGTAGTGTGCTGGCTTCTGATGCAGAAGGTCTCAGGTTCAAACCGTCATTGGACCACTATTTTTTTTTTTTATTATAATTTAAGATATTTTTTATTTTTTTATTATAATTTAGATTTTTTTATTATAATTTAGGATTTTTTTATTTTTTTTTATTATAATTTAGGTTTTTTTTTTCATTATAATTTAGGATTTTTTTATTATAATTTATGATTTTTTTATTATAATTTAGGATTATTTTTTAATATAATTTAGGATTTTTTTTATTATAATTTAGGATTTTTTTTTTATTATAATTTAGGATTTTTTTTTTTTATTATAATTTAGGATTTTTTTTTTTATTATAATTTAGGATTTTTTTTTAATATAATTTTAGGATTTTTTTTTATTATAATTTAGGATTTTTTTTTTATTATAATTTAGGATTATTTTTTTGTGTGTATGTTTTTTTTAACCTTTTCACTACCCTTGTACACATTTTAAATAAATATAAAAATTTTGATAATGCAATAAAATGTTATATTATTGTTTAAATATGTTCATTAGTATATTAGTCATTGAACAAAAAAAAATATTATCTTTATATATATAGTGTTCATCAGGGCAATATAGTCGCGATATTTTTTTTTTAATGAAATTTTATCTCAGAAAAAAGTGGCGGTTGGTGAACTTCGTAAACTAAAAAAGATAGAATCTCGAAATTTGGCATGTAGCTTCATCTAATGACCAGAACAAAATCAAATCAAAATCAAATAATTTTTGGTTATTCGAATATTTTATTGTTAAAAGTGAGCTAAGTTAAAAAAATCGATTTTTGGGCACATTTTTTGGTGGGTATGAAGGGAAGGAAGCATAGGTGTAAACCTTTTTCTTTCCAATTTAATGAACCCTATCAAGAATCCTAAGTCAAAATAGAAATATATCCACAAACAAAAAGTCGGTAGAGAAATTGCTCATTGCCTGAAAACAATGTCATTGACATTGATTTGATTTCTACTTACCAAGGACTTAAATTATATATGATTTAGTTTTTAATTTTAGAAAGGATAACATATATCCCTGCAATTGAACTTCAATTTTGAAATTTGTTGAAATTTATTTATGAACAAAAATCTTATCTCACATAAGAGAATTTTCCGCAGGACTACAGTCGTGCAAAAAAGAAATTTTTAGAGCAATAAGTATATGAAAACTTTTTGATCAAAGCTGAACACTTTTTTGTATAAAAATTTCCAATTTTGCGAAATCCGCGACACCGATTTTAATTAAAATTTCATATTCTTTATGTCCAAAAATATATGATATGTGCGCCCCGGTAGGCTAGTTGGTAGCGTGCTGGCTTATCAGTGCGGGGGTCGTGGGTTCGATTCCCACCAGAGGCACTGGTCTGTTTTCGCTACAACGCGCCGAAGGCCATAGTAGCTAGTGCTCGGTTAGGGTAATAGTATATAATTTGTAATTATATGATTATTAATTAATAAAATAAAAATAAAATAAAAATAAAATAAAAATAAAATAAAAATAAAATAAAAATAAAATAAAAATAAATATATGATATATGAATACCAATTGTTTTTGACTGCCTTAATGAGCATCTATTATGAAAATGCAATACAAGAAATGTTTATTTAGGAAATATTAAAAAAAAATTAGTTAAATTAGTATTTTTTAAAAAAATTTTTGTGTTATAAAATCTGTATTTATATAAATTTAGCCGTTATATTACTTAAGCAGTATTTTAGTATAACCCCGCCTCTTCAGATACTTAATGTCAATGTTATTGCAATATCAAGACATCGTTAATATGAAATCGGCTCTCGCATTGATGTCTGCCATCAAATGTTACTTTTAGCTTTAATTTTAATTGTAGTAAATAAAATGGAAATGTAAAGTTTTATTTTATTATATGACCTACTTTGAAGATTTTCGACACCTGCTGAAGCTTACCTAAGATGCCTCTTATTCCTCAAGCTTTTATGAAATGAGAGAAACGATGACCAGGATTATGTTGACTATACTTAAAAGCTATGACGTGCAAAGTTTCACGTTGAAACGTCTTCACCAAAAAAAATTGATGGCCATTTAAGTCAAAAAATAAAAAAAAAATAACTTGAAATTTTGCAAGAGTTTTTTTGACTCATTTAATTTGTTGCTCATAGTTTTTAACTTTCAGATCCAAACCAATACAAACTAGAATTGGGAGATACAAGTGAATTTTAAATTGGCTAGTGTATTGCATAAAATGAGTTACTCAGTAAACAGCACCACCTAGCCAAAAAGGCAATTTAAAAATTTTAAACGCAAAAATGTTATGAACGTTTTAAAAATGTTGCATTTATAATATTTTGCTTCGCATTTTTTTTTATAAAAAAGCATGGCGTAAGAACATAGTTTAGGTATCTAGACTGAATCCTTACTACGGACTAAATTGATAAAGTGGATAAAAGTTACATCTTTGTTCATTCAAAGAAGTCGATGCATCAATTCCGCCAAAACGTACATCAAATAAAAGATTTTAATGAGCTTAATACTAAAATCGAAAAGGCATCAAAAAAATTCTAAGAACTTTAAATATTATGGAGCAAACAAAATTTTCATAATCTCAAAAAGAATCCTTATATAAAAATTTAAATTTTTCGAATGTAAAATGATTTGATAGGATTTCCTGCAAATATGTTACCCTAAACCCAACTAAATATCATTTAACCGGCAAAAAATGCGTGTTTTCTAAAATAATCCCGGGTTTCTTGTTAAGTTCTAATGGTGTAATATATATTTTTAAATGTTATAAATACAATTAGAGCTATAAATTGATTTTGCTTTAATTAAATCCAAACAAAAATTGTAATTTTGATGTTTTTAATCGCTTTAAACTTAAAACCGCCATAATTTTTGAGCCGTTATAAAGGGTCCGCCAAATAACTTTTTTTTTTTAACTCCTGAACCAATTGGACTTTGTATGGCGTCATACCAAGGTCTTTATGCAAAATTCGTCTCAATGATGTCTCCGAAATGTTCAATTGTTCAGAACTACGGTGAATTGATGTTGTTGGCGCTTCACGCACACTTTCTGCCACAGCAGCAATATTTTCAGGTGTACGCACTGTTTTTGGCTTTTCACGCTTTGGTTTATCGATGAGGATGCCAGTTTCTTTCACTTTTTTCACAAGATAACGAACATACGGACCATATTCGTTCAGCGGAAGGATAAAACTAATTATCTGTCAAATCAGACATGAGCTATTAATCATTAATGCGAATAAATTTAGCAAGCTTTAACATCGTCTAATATACACAAAAAGGTTTTTAATGATATACAAAAAAATTGTTTGAAAATATTTTATCTCAACATGTCTAGAATTTTTGAAGAACCCCATATATTATTTGTAGACAAAAATTAACACCCTGTTTTTATGAAGCGAAAGGAATAATTCCTCTAGAGGAATGTGTGTATTTTGTTTTTGATACAATAACAAAATACACACATTCCTCTGGAGGAATTATTCCGTTCGCGTAAAAAAAAAATAGGATGTAAATTGAAATTGTTTTTGAAAAAAATTATGATATTTGGCAATAAAATACACTTCATTGCATCTCCATTACATTGCAATTGACATAACTTTGATGTTTCCCTGTAATCGATTTGACATACTATCGTTTATTGCATTTGAGGACATCGGGTAAACAAAGAGTAGCAAAACAATATTTACTTTACGTGGTTGAAAAATCACACACGAAACAATAATACAGTAGAAACTCGATTCTTGCACGTAATGAAAACCGGGCTCGGTGCAAGTTTCGAGGTTGTCGCAAGTACCGAGTATTAATTTCCCATACAAAAAAAAAACGCACATACATCTGTTTAGAATCTAAGTTTAATATTTCAATTCAAAACACTTAAGTTCAACGCATTCGTATAACAGTAGATACATATTTTATGTGGAATTAAAGAAATTTAAAATTTTTGTTTGCTTTGTACAAAGCCGCTTGTTAAGTACTTCACTGCTTCTTAGTCTCTGGAGCATCATAATATCGTCTAATGAAGCATTGTTTTGCTCCGCCCATTCTAAGCAAATATTGAACGCTGATATAGTCTCCTCCGATGTAACTTGCTTCGTATTGAGTACCACGTCACCGGTTTATTCACCATCAGTAAGGTCATCATCGGTACACTGCTCTTCATTTTATGCGGTGAGCGCCAAATTAGGTTCAACAATCCATTGATCAATTTCAGAATATGATATTTGCTGCAATAGTTCTACTTCTTGAAGCAAAGTTGCAATGGATTGAATATTGAATGCATCGTCAGCTAGCTGTAAACATAACTCTGAAAGAGGAATGACATCTTCATTATCCCAGTCGGATGATTTATTAAACAGTTTTTGAAATGATGACCGAATTGAAGACTCATTAAGGGCATTCCACGCATTAGCCAAAAAACATATTCCGTCTTTTAAGGTGATGTTTCGCAAAGACTCGTCTATTGTTTTTCCACGACGAACAATGTGACTTAATAGGCTTTTTTGTAGTTCAGCTTCGTAAGCCTTATAACATTCTGGTAAATTCATTCGCACCTCTCAATAGTCAGCTTAAAACTGATTCCAATTACAACATTTCATCAGCAGCATAAAACGACGGGGATTTTCCGAAATGTATTCAGTCTAAGAAAACGTAAACAAAGCAGCACGCAAGAGTAATACAAAAATGTTGCAAGTATCGAGTTCAAAATTTTCGCATGTCGCAAGTACTGAGTGCGTAATGAAAAATATTCCTATGTTGCAAGAATCGAGGTGTGCAAGTATCAAGTATGTGCAAGAATCGAGTTACTACTGTAAATTGTTTTTATTGCTTTATTTATTTAAGATTTTGTGTTAATTTTGAAAACAATTTCTTTAAATACCAACTAAAACCAATTTTTCTAAGAAAAAAATCACTAGATTTCCAGCTAAAAGCTAAATCACTTTTTTACCAGCCAAGTAAAAAAACGCTAAAATCTAGCTGGAAAATGTCTAAATTGGTAACACTGTATGGAGCATATAATATTACACACACACCAATACATTTCCTCACACAAACACACTGTTAGGCAATCATAAAAACTTACACACGAAGTAAATATTCTAAGCACAATAATAACATTAGAAAAACACTAATGTTAAGTATAACATCACGTACATTACATGTAAAGCGTACATATTCCTATATTAAGTAATTAGAGATGGTCATGTGATCAGAATTTTGCATGATTCACGTGAATCACAAGTGAGTGTCAGAAAGTTTTCGTGAGCCAAATTGATGGGTGAGTAGAAGTTTCCAACACAAATTGTTTTCTCTTTAAATAAATAGTTTCTTTAATTTTTTCGCCGATTTGCTGTTTTTGGGTTTTTAAAATACAAAATACAAAAATATGAAAAAATTACATATTTAGAGTCAAACATTTACAAATTAATGGCGTTTTATTTTCTGGCAAAAATGTCACATTTTTTTTTAACTTTGCCCTCAATTTACCTTTTTGTGTTCTTTTCTAAAATAAGGTAAACACTTTGAGAGGGTGCCGTGTTTCTTTCTGAAAATGTTGCCTTATAAAAGGCAAAAAATGCAACATTTTCTGCTCTCAAAAAATTTACAGGGTTGGATGTTGCCCTGTTTTTTTTTTTTTTGTTTATCAATCTCATGTGTATATATTGCAAAGTTTTTGGCGAGAAAACTCTCACATTGGTGTTTTCTCGCCAAAAAGGATTTTTTTTATTTGTTTTTGCTATTTTTTTTAATTTTTTCTTTTTGTAAGTATTTAATAATTTTTTTTAAATCTGAAATTCGCTTATAAAAAAAAATTAAATTGAAAAAAATGTATGGAGCTAAATCCAAATTTTTTAAATAATTAAAAAAAAAAAACAAAAATTAATTATTAAAAAAAACATTAAATTTTGTTTTAAGTTTGCTGGGAATCGAACCCGTACAAAAACACTAAAAAACAGATTTATTTAAATAAATGTAATATGTGATGAAATTGTGTTCTATTCTGATTGTAAAAATGCTTAATTTTAATGGGGCGAGGGCAAAATTTGAAAAATGTTGCACATTAAGAAGGCAACACTTTTTTTCCAGAAAAGAAAACACCATAAGGTTTTTTTTACTATTTTTTTTTTTTTTTTGTTATATTTTGTTTTGTGCGTGAGTTAAATCTGAATTTATTCACGTGAGCATGAGTGAGTGTGAGTAGTAAAATAATTCTATGAGTGGAATTATTCTCTCGCGACCTTAACTGAATGTGAGTCAAAATTCACTCACGTGCCCATCTCTAGAAGAAATGTGTCGTAATTCTAGTTGGATTTAGTATATATTAAAAATTAAAATCTGAAAGACTATTTATTTGTGTACACAATTTGTTTAACGTATTTGTTTTTCATTTAAACGAGCTTGAATTACAAAGAACAAGCAACAAGTTGGCAAAAAAAAGTATTTAAATAATTAAAAATGAGGATACAATGTGTGAGTAAAAAAAAAAAATAATCGAATCAGTCCATTTTTAAAGAATCCTTCAGCTAAAAACGGATTTCAATTAAAAAATTTACTGAATCAATTAATGTTTTAATCGTTTTTGCACCTATCACTGCAATGATAATATCAAATAAAACTTTTAATGAATACAAGTTTGATATAATTTATATTTTTCTCATTTTCTCTAAAACAAGTGTGAAAATAATAAAACAAAAGCGTGTATTATAATAAAACAAATAATAAACAAAAAGCGTGTATTATACATCTACCGAAGGTAGAGGGTGCACATAACAAACAAGTTTTCAATTTATTTTTGATCAATGGTGATAATCTTGAACTTCGAGCTCATATGTTAGTTCTCATTTAGTAAGAAAACTAGTTTATATGAATGTTTGATGTTTGGCATTGGATTTTCATTTCTTTCAAAACGTGTTCTGATGATGGGAACCTAGAAAATTCCCAAAATAGATCTATCAACCTGAAAGTGGTCAATTAATAAATTTGAAAACAAAAACTCTATAGATTATTTGTTAGAGCAATATCCTAATAAAGAAATATAGAGTATGTCCTCGAACTTGAATAATTTTCATTTTCATTACTTTTATTGAATATTAAAAAGGAAAAAAGTTATAAATAACTTCTCAAAAAAAAAATTTAATACTCCAAAAAAGTGCGTGGAAAAATTACGTGTGTTTTTGTTAATGCTGCGTCTGATTGTGTGTGCGCTTATTTTGTTTTTGTAAACTTCAAATGCATTTGGTACCTTATACTGAAAAATTTATATTTAACCATAACCATATTTTCTGACAAAAATGTCACATTTTTTTGCAAAAAGTCCAATTATTTTAGCGCCCTCAAATTATTTACAGGGTTGATTTTGCCCTGCAAAGTTTATTGCGAGAAAATTCTCACCTTGGTAGCCGAGAGGTAGTGTGCTGGCTTCTGATGCAGAAGGTCTCAGGTTCAAACCGTCATTGGACCACTATTTTTTTTTTTATTATAATTTAAGATATTTTTTATTTTTTTATTATAATTTAGATTTTTTTATTATAATTTAGGATTTTTTTATTTTTTTTTATTATAATTTAGGTTTTTTTTTTTCATTATAATTTAGGATTTTTTTATTATAATTTATGATTTTTTTATTATAATTTAGGATTATTTTTTAATATAATTTAGGATTTTTTTTATTATAATTTAGGATTTTTTTTTTATTATAATTTAGGATTTTTTTTTTATTATAATTTAGGATTTTTTTTTTTATTATAATTTAGGATTTTTTTTAATATAATTTAGGATTTTTTTTTATTATAATTTAGGATTTTTTTTTTATTATAATTTAGGATTATTTTTTTTTTATAATTTAGGATTTTTTTTAATATAATTTAGGATTTTTTTTTATTATAATTTAGGATTTTTTTTTATTATAATTTAGGATTTTTTTTTTATTATAATTTAGGATTTTTTTTTTTATTATAATTTAGGATTTGTTTTAATATAATTTAGGATTTTTTTTTATTATAATATAAGGTTTTTTTTTTATTATAATTTAGGTTTTTTTTTTAATATAATTTAGGATTTTTTTTATTATAATTTAAGATTTTTTTTTGTTTATTATAATTTAGGATTTTTTTTTAATATAATTTAGGATTTTTTTTTTATTATAATTTAGGATTTTTTTTTTTTATTTTAATTTATGATTTTTTTTTTTTATAATTTAGGATTTTTTTATTTTGTGTATGTTATAATATTTTATTTTTTCTGTTTGCAAGTATTTAATAATTTTTTAACATAAAATTCGTTAAAAAAAAATCATGATAAAAATTATTAAATACAAAAATAAAATATGAAGCTAACTTCAAATTTTTTAAATAATTAAAAAAATTATTAGTTAATAAAAAATAATATTTAAAAAAAAATTCTTTCACGTTGGCTGAGATTTCAATAGCGGTATTCATTCTTGGTAGTAAATAACCCTTGTAGATCTGGTTTATGCTGCACGTTTGATAAATTTATTAGAATTTACCAGAACCAACAACAAAATTGCACTAAAATTTACCACGCTATGGCGAAATACCACATTAAAACTTTAGTAAACACTCGTGATAAATTTATCAGCAAAAAAACAGCTGACTGTCTGCCGTCAAAAAAAATGTAAACTGTGTTAACTTTTGAACAAATTTAAAAATTAATAGAAATATCGAAAAAGCTAGTTTAAAACAAAGCATTTTGCATTTTTTGATTTTATCTTTTTCTGCAAAATTTTGAAATTTTTCTTAAATGAAAACAATTTTTGATACATATGTGGCGAACAATAAAATTCAGCTGATTTATAAATTTACCATACATTTAAAAATATACACTTACGCTTTGTTGTAAAAAAATCGTAGTAAATATATGACGAAGTAAATATATGACGAAGTAAATATATGACGAAGTAAATATATGACGAAGTAAATATATGACGAAGTAAATATAACACCAAGAGGCAATTTACACGAAGAAATTAATTGCAGGCAATTTTTGAATTCTCTTTTAAAGTTGCTTCTAAAAATCATGAACATTTACACGAGGAGTTTTTGCATGCAATTTTTTTACGTTTATTTTGCCAATCTTCTTTAATTGTTCATTCGTTGAAATTTAATTTATTCGTAATAATTTAAAATTATAAAGATTCTCATTTTCCTGGTACTTTATAAGTAAAAGTTCCACTAGTTCTTTATTCCACATTATTTATTTTACGAAATATTTTCGATACACAACACTTTAGAAGCCGAATACGAATAAAACAAATTAACAAGAATACGAACGATAGCAAAAAGAAATGTCAAAAAATATCTTGAAAAACGAAAACCGTGCTACCCCGCTTGCTTCTCTACCCTGTTTGCCTACAAACAATAATTGCACGCAACATTGCATGCAAAAATTGCCTCGTGTAAATTGCCTCCAAGAATGAAAACCGCTAATATTGTATAAACGAACGTTAAAAAAATGCAATATGTGATAAAATTTTGTTCTATTCTGATTGTAAAACATTAAGCATTTTAATGGAGAGAGGATGAAATGTTTGAACTTTAAAATGCGATACTTTTTTTCCAGAAAAGAAAACAATTTACAATGTTTAAAAATAAAACACATTTTGAATAACACTACCCTTTCTGATTTCAATCAAACTTGGTATAGACAGGCGCGGTTTCAAAATAATATTTTTAAAAAAACCTTTTCCTGGATCCGCGCCTGATAGGTACACAGGTAGAAATTGCCAACCGTACCAAAAAAAAAAAAAAAATAGTACTGACAATATCTATATGTATATTTCACAAATTTAAATATGATGTATAAGACAAAGACCGAACTGTAGTATTAATGCTTTTTAAATGTGTTTTATTATACATATTTCTCAAAATTAATTATTCTGTGCGCCCCGGTAGGCCAGTTGGTAGCGTGCTTGCTTATCAGATTCACACCAGAGGCACTGCTCTGTTTTCGCTACAACGCCGCGAAAGCCATAGTAGCTAGTGCTCGTTTAGGGTAATAGGATATAATTTGTAATTATATGATTATTAATTAACAAAAAAAAAAAATATTTTATTAACGACATTCAAGATTGTTAATCCAACGTTCTGCCAACGCAAAACCGACCGTCGCCGACGCTTCGTCAACACTGTGACGATTGTATTTTTCTGCCTGGGTATATGTTAAAATGTCAATCATTGCCACATTCACAACCACATTGTAATTTTTTTATGTTGACAGTACTTTTATATGGAGGCTAGATGTGTAAAGGCTAGATTTTTCTAATGTAACGGTTTTTTCCATTTATATTCTAGTTGCTTCCAAAGAGCATATACAAATAGAGAGACTACACCTCCCACAACTCTCAGACACAAAATACCGGGCTCTGGCAAGCAAATGAAAACATTTTTTACACTAAAAACTGATTGCAACATGTTGATAAAAAATTGCTGTTAATTTCTATTAAAAATTAATATAATAAAAATGAAAATTATTCAAGTTCGAGGACATACTCTATATTTCTTTATCATTTTCATTGCACAATTAAAGGTCGAAAAAACATAATTTTTATTTTTAATAAAAATTATATCAAACTTGTAAAAAAAAGACAAAGTACGGTCTTGTTTACTTCCCCTTTACATCTTGTTTTTAAACAAAAGAAAACAAAACAAGTGTGAAAATAAAAAGGAGAATATAAACAAAAAAAACGTGTATTGTATATCTACCAAGGGTAGACATTGCACATAACGAACAAGTTTTCAATTTATTTTTTAAAAATGGTGATAATCTTTAACCTCGAGCTCATATATTAGTTCTCATTTGGTGAGAAAACTAGTTTATATGAATGTTTGATGTTTTCCATGGGATTGTCACTTTCAAAATGTGTTCTGATGATGGGAACCTAGAAAATTCCCGAAATAGTAAAGTGGTCAATTAATAAATTTGAAACAACTCTTTAGATTATTTATTAGGACAATATCATAATAAAGAAATAAATATTATGGCCTCGAACTTTAATAATTTTCATTTTCATTGCACAATTAAAGGCCGAAAAAAACATAATTTTTATTTTTAATAAAAATTATATCAAACTTATAAAAGTTAATATATTTTAATTTAATCTTGAGATTTTATCATTACCCAGCAAAAAATAGTGCTTACCCTGAAGCGCTTCCGGAATTCATTATTTAATTACGAAGCGCTTCCAAAGCATATCCAGAAGACATGCCTTCTTAGGCAATCATTGCTTCATTGTATGCATTATTCACTGCTTCAAAGAAGACATTTTGGGAAGCACTACAGAATGCTTTCCGTAATTGCTTAATAGTATACAAGGTGGAGAAGCGCTATTTTGGAAGCATAAAATGTAGTTATTGCTTACCAAATCCAGGTAATTTTTTGCTGGGTAGTATTTGAAATAATTAAAAATTTTATTAAATTATTATTTAAAAACATGATAAAAATTAATTTAAACTTTTAAATTTCGGCAACATGTTTTCATTTGCTCGGTGAGATTTTAAGAACAAATAAAATAAGAGCAGTTTCAGCGACACTGGGTAGTATGGAAACCCACTGGTTCCTACACACAAAAAAATATTTGCCAAGTAATGAGGAGCATTTCAACTAATAAAGTTTATTTACAAAAGTTATGCGAAAACTAATAACATTTTACCAGGTTTTTACATGTTTGTACTTGGTTATTGAATAATTTATGCGAAAAAAACGTTATTAGTTGAAATGCTCCTAGTTACTTGGTAACGATTCTTTTGTGTGTACATATGTTGCAAAAAAAAATGCAACTTTTTGTATATTGTAAAAAATTACTGTTATGATGTACATAAATAAGAAAATGCGAAAAATAATATACATTTAATTAAATTTTATTGTTACGAAATGAAAATTTACTCTTACAGTGATAAAATGAGTTACAAAATCATATTTTGTAAAATAAGGCAAAATCAAATAAAACGTATTATCCAGTAAAATAAAAATAATCCGAATTCAGTCAGTTTAAAACGAAATAAAGAATATAAAAACTATACAACAAAATTAATAACTCCTCCAGGGCTTAAAAAGTGATTAAAAACAATAACGTCTAACAAAAATTGTGAATCTTGGCCATATAAGCATCAGCATCTAATTTAACGACTTTGGCGAGTATAATGGGATTAGCCTGAACCTGCTTTATAAATTTAATGCCTTGTTCTTTGCTGGTTAAACCTAAAAAAAAAGGTAAAAATGAATGTTAAGCCAATTACACTGCATTATAAAAATAGACACCTACCTTCCACATACACCATATTTGCATTAGATGGAAACATAAGTTCAGGAACCATGGGCATAATATCGTTTTTGCTAACTTTTGATATATTGCCATAATCTAAGAACATCACAACATAGGTATCATTTGGTTTATGATCGAGGCAGACAGCACGATACCATTCATGATCTTCGGCAAAAACTGATAAACAAATTTCCATTTTCCTGTAATAAACAACAAATAGATCATGAGTTTCATGATACATCACAAATGAAATTAACCGAGGGTCTTCAAATTTGATTAATTTTTTGTACACATATAGTCCATGGAGCCCATTACACATATGTATTTTCTATGTTTAACATTTCAAGTTTTCAAAAACTCGCGAGTTTTCCCGGTTTTAAGGGGGGCTCCCACTAAAGCGAGGAACTTGAAATTTGGTAGATGGGTGGGTGCCTTATCTGAGAAGACAATTGTATGGAAATTCTCACGGGGAGTGGCAAAAAGCTGGTTTCTAATCAGGAATAGAGCGTATTTTTTAAATTTCTATGGGGAGGGTGAGTAAGGAGAAAATGCCCCCTTGGGTACCTTATCACGAGTATGGGTAGCTTATCACGAGTATATATCTATATTGCAGGGATTTTTCGAAATTCCCACGTTGATGGGGTAAACAGGAGAATAATATCCCCTTGCGGCCTGGCCAAACTCCGAAGATAGGAACTTGAAATTTGGTATGTGGGTTCCTGATCAGGAGTAGACAACTGTGTAAAGCGGATTTTCGCAATTTCCCCCTACGAGGTGCAGTAAGGGGAAAAGTCTCCCCCTTGGCGGCCTGGGCAAACTACTAAAGCGAGGAAGTTGAAATTTGGTATGTGGGTACCTTATCACGAGTAGATATCTATATTGACGGGTTTTTTGGAAATTCCCACGGGGATGGACAAAAAAAAAGGAAAAATCTCCCCCTTGGTGTACTGGCCAAACCACTGATGCTAGGAGCTTGAAATTTGCTATGTGACGGGGAGGGGTTTCCCTTGCCAGCCTGGCCACATCACTAAAGCGAGGAACTTGAAGTTTGGTAGATTTGTGCCTTATCATAAGAAGACATTTGTATTGACGGGATGTGTGGCAATTCTCACGGGTAGTGTCAAAAAGCGGGAAAATATCTGGCCCAGTGGCGGATCCAGCCCTTGATTATAAGAGGGTGGGGGATAATTTTTGAAATTTTCTGATTTAAATTTTAAAG
Organism: Delia radicum; assembly: GCA_021234595.1. NCBI lineage: Eukaryota > Metazoa > Arthropoda > Insecta > Diptera > Anthomyiidae > Delia > Delia radicum. The sequence continues at coordinate 185,530,166 of CM037855.1, read as the reverse complement.
AATATTTTCTGATTTTCGGATTTGCATCCGAAAAATTAGGATATGAAATATAAACATTTTTTTTCTCGCGTCATATTTTCGCAAAAACCGTATAATTCACTAAGAGTTCCAGGCTACTTAAAAAAATTACTCATGGATCAAATTATTACAAATTATTTACTTTTGATGATCCTAAATGTAAAAACACAGAAATTTTCAAATTAAAACTTCTTTACTTTTTAAATTTGTCAAACACATATAAAATTAAAAAAAAAAAAAATAATAAACTTAGAAAAATTTGTTTTTTTAAAACTAGAGAATTAATTTGTCGTTTTTGGCTATTTTACAATTTTTTGGGTTTTTAATTTTCGAGTGCTCATGAAAATTTTTGTTACGATTTTCTGGCTTTGAAAATTATTGACTGGGGTTTTTTTTTAGTGTTTTTCCAACCTTTTACACTTTTGGTTTACTTCTGTCTATTTAATTACAATTTTATTGCAGAATTTAACATGTTTTTGTTAACTTTTCTGTCGTTTATTTCTTTTTCCCACAGAAACATTTAAATTTCTTTAAATCTAAAATTCATAGAAGTTTTTGAGGATTTTTGTTACACAAAATATCCGGTTTAGCACAATCAGAAATATGTTGTTTCATGTTTTTTCCTGTGCGTCGTATTGAAAAATTAATGAGATATTTATTTTTTTAAAACAATTGACGAATTCTGGATTTGATTTGTTATAGCATATTTTTGCATATTTAGTTCTTCTTATTGCATATTTCGATAATATATTTTAGGGTGGGGCGATTAGTATGGAAGGAATAAAATCTAAATGGGCGCTTCGCGTTTCTGATTCTTGGGATTGTACTGAGCAAAAAAGTCCACTAGACCATAAGTCTACGGTGAAAATCGAGCTTCCAGATTTTGACTTGCAGTTTATTCTCAGACTTTTGGATATTTTGGCCTATAACAGCCAAACCATTGAGGTTTTCGATCCAATACTAATGCCCGTAATTTCAAGCAATATTTACCTACCGGGGCTTAGATACCTACCCGATTTTGTTCGTGTATACGGGTAGATATCTAAGCACCGGTAGGTATCTATTGCTTGAAATTACGGGCATAAGACAAAAATTGTAGCCAAGACAATAGTTAAGAACTCTCTAGTACATCGCAAAAGCATTGGAACGCTCCTCCCCTCCAGACAGTTTTGGCATTGTGAAACTGCAAAGGGACAGGGTAACTTTCACAAAATACGGCTAAAAAGGCCTATTTTGAAATTAAAAATTAAACCCTTAAACCCCACCCACAAATATTATTGATACATTAATCTGCTAGAGAATCTTACAAAGAAGAGATTGATACCATAATCTTGGATAAGCACCTCCTACTTCCTGAGATATGTCCATCCTACACATTGTTACATGCAAGTCAAAATCTGTTTGCATGTCAAAATCTGGAATCTCGATTTTCACCGTAGACGTAATGTCTAGTAGACTTTTTTTGCTCAGTACAATCCCAAGAATCAGAAACGCGAAGCGCCCGTTAAGATGTTCAAATCGCCCCATATATATATATATATATTTTTGAGCATATTTTAGCAGTTTTTAGAACAAATGCATATTTTAGCAATTTCTTTTTACAAGTTTGATATAATTTTTATTAAAAATAAAAATGTTTTTTTTTTTATTTATTTAGTTTTTAGTTATCGAACGTACCGATTTAGCAATATTCAATCTTTTATCTCCTTTTTTGTTGGCAATTAAAATAAATTTCTCAAAGTTACTGCAACTATACGGAAAAATAAGTTTTAAAATTCGAATTCTTAAAGAAAATGTCTGTTTTAAGAGCAAATTTCTGTTTTTAGAGCAGAAATTCTTGCGGTACTTCAATTCAAGTAAACTGAATTTTTAAATTTTTTTTTACCAAAATTATTTAAAAAAAAATATTTAAGACTTTACTTTTTTTTACCATTTCGACAGAAAATTTACAACATTTATGAGTAACCCTCATCACTCCCCTTATTTCCACGCCTGGTCTGGCCAAACCATTGATGCTACGAACTTTAAATTTGGTACGTGAGTTTCTAAGTAGACATCTATATACAGCGGATTTTGGAAATGCCATAAGTGAGTGGCATAAAGGGCATTAAGTCTACCACTTGGTGGCCTGCCCAAATCCATTTTGTCAGAAATTTTATAATTTAAATATATGTTTCTTCGAATATGAACTAGCTCACTTATATGACACTTTTTGAATTTCTGGCCAGGAACGTGGTAAAAATAGGGGCTAACGTAGTGAAAACTCTCCCGTTGGAGGCCAGGCCAAACCACTAAAGAGAGGAACTTTGAATTTGGTTTGTTTATTCCCTATACCGAGAAGTAGGGCTAAAAGGTTGAAAGAGTCTCCCCTTTGGCAGCCTTGCCAAACCGCCTCAGCTGGGAACTTAAAATTTAGTATGTGGGTTCCTTATCATGAGTAGATTATACATATATGATTAAAGAATTTTCGTATGAAATACTGAAATAAACTTACTTGGGAGCATAACCGTTTTTAGGAGCTTTAGAACAATATTCTGCAACCATTTTTAAATAACCCTCCATTTTGGCCAAAAATTGTTTATTATTATAATCGGCCGCCGTTATATAAGGACCATCCAAGTTCATAACGGCAGAGGGATCCAAAACATACAATGGAACTTTGTCTCCACATACAATTGGTATAATTTCCAGATCATTTAGAGTATAAACTTCATTAGAAACAACAGCAGTTGCACCTAACGGTTCTGATATTATGGCATCAACAGATTGATTTACTGCCTCAGATGGTTGTACTGTAATTGGTGTATCGGGCGGGGATGGCGGTAATACAGTATTTTCAAGCACTTCTTGTTTACAGCTAGGTGGGGATATTGTTTGAGCTGCTGCTGTAATTTCTGAAGATTGTCTTGGTTCAAACACCAGTGGTAATAGTTTCTTACACAGCGATTGTTTTTGTTGAGTACGGAAAAGTAAATCTATTGTATTATTGCTGGTGTCACTGTAAGTTACATCAAATTCTGTAACATTTTCCATGCAAGTTTCTAATAACTCCACTGCTTTATTATTCACCACAGGAGTGGGGACACTTTCCAAAAACATAAGCTTAACAAGAGCACAATAAACTGGCAACGAACGTATCAGTTGAGAAGGTTTGCGAAGATATTTGCGAGAAACTAATTTTTCTAAACCACTGTCAATGTTAACTACCTTATAAACATCATTTTCACAAGAAATAATCTATAAAAGTTGCAAAAAAAAAAGAAAATGAGAAATACTTAGTTAATTTAAGATTAAATATTATTAAATTAAAAAGTCCAAAGCATATCTAGTTGTCATGATGATGATAAACCGGACTGCAAAGTTGCGGTCATGTTTTAGTCAACTTTTTTTTTGCTTTTTCAGTAAGTAATTTTCTCTTTCGTTAAAGCGATGATACCAGTATACTTAACAAAAATGCAAATGGAGTACATAAAGGATCATGGAGTTATATTTTTTAAGGGGGGTTAAATTGTAATTCGATTCGAAAAATTTTGTTAGAATTCGATAATTTTAAAAATCTCGACTTTTTTTTAACTTTTCGCATCTAAAGGGTGTTTTTATAGTGGCATAGAACTTTGAAATGGAATAAAACAAAGATGTTTTTTTTAAATTGACATGAAATTTACTTTATTCGAAAGATAATCTTCTGGCATTATAATTTAAATATGACTTCTGGCATATGACCGCCACGGCTGGCTCGGACGTAGTCTAATCTGTAGGTCCAATTTTCGATGACTTTTTCCAACATTTGTGGCCGTATATTTGCAATAACGCGGCGAATGTTGTCCTCTAAGTGGCCAATTGTTTCGGGCTTATCGACGATGCATATTATCATTTAGAGTAAACGTGGTGCGAAAACGTTAAATAGTTAATCGAATTAATTGCTCTGATGGACAATTATGTTGACCGTAAAATGGACGTAGTGCGCGATACGTATTTCGAACAGAATCATGATTTTCAAAATAAATTTGCACAATTTGGAAGCGTTGATCAGGCGTTAGTCTATTCATGTTGAAATGCCAAACCAAACCAAACTAAACATAAATCACTTGACAGATGACAACTTAAAGTTCTATACCTGTATAAAAAATACCCTTTACTAGATCATTGTCTACACGTTTTTAACATGTTTACCATTATAACATTTTTAACATTTAACATTTTTAACGTTTAACATTTTGAAGAGGACAAATCAATTGCGGGTTTCTTAAAGATCTTGAAAATACAAAAGGTTTTAATAAATATTACGGACATTTAGCACTAAAAACCTTATGAAAATGTTATAACAGTCGCATGTGAATAAAACTTTTAAAATTGCATCCTAGAAAATCTACTACATAATTTGAAATATGATAACGAATCACAAATCGAATAATTCGATTGAAAAGAAGATTGTATCTACTAATAACCCTAGCCTTGACACCTGTAAAACCTTCAGCACAATACAACATAGTAGACAACATAATGCGTGCGCAATGCGCTTTTTAACATAAACGGGTAAAAAAAGATTCAAAGAAAAAATCGACACAATGTAAAATTTATAGTAGAACACAACCAATTTATATGTTGATCAAAATTAAGACGAGAATCAATCAATACATTCTACAAACTCAATTTTAACAGCATTTGCCATGATATCAAAATGTACGTCAGATCTAGGAGATTTTAAAAATCATTGCCTTAGTTTTCAAATAAATAATAAAGGATGATTTTTTAGCAACTTTCTTTTTGGTAACACTGGTTTTGGCAGCTCAGCTGTTTTCGTGTAACATGTTACTTTTAAACATGTTCAGTTTGGTCTATAATTTAACCATGAATCGACTTACAAACAAACAACGCCTGCAGATTATTGTATATTATTATCAAAATTCATGCTCGGTTAAGAAAGTACAAATTGAGTTCAGCGACGAGGCTCATTTCTGGTTGAATGGATACGTTAAAAACCATTGCAAGAAAAATGCACCCCGAAAAATGCACTGTTTGGTATGGACTATGGGCCGGTGGCATCATTGGACCGTACTTTGTCAAAGACGACGAAGGCAGGAACGTTACTGTGAATTGCGAGCGCTACCGTGTGATGATAACAATTTTTTTTTGCCCATAATGGAAGAGCTGGACTTGGGTAAGATGCGGTTTCAACAAGCCGGTGCCACATGCCACACAGCACGCATAAGAATGGACCAATTTAGAGGCGAGTTCGGTGAAGAGTTTATTTGTCAAAATTGGACCCATCGTATGAACCATTTGAGGTTTAACCGCGGTCTACATTTACATGAAGTCATCTTTAAACATTGAATTATATACATAGATCGTTATATCAAATAAAGATTTCATATATTTTTCTAAATGTTGTGTTTTTTTTTTAATCAAATTCGAAAGCAAGTCTGTTATAATTTTTATTAAAAATAAAAATTATGTTTTTTCGACCTTTAATTGTGCAATGAAAATGAAAATTATTCAAGTTCGAGGCCATATACTCTATATTTCTTCATTAGGATATTGTCCTAACAAATAATCTATAGAGTTTTTGTTTTCAAATTTATTATTTGACCCTTTCAGGAATGTGTTGATAGATCTATTTCGGGAATTTTCTAGGTTCCCATCATCAGAACACGTTTTGAAAGCGGTAACAATCTTAGCTCTTAAAAAACCACCCTTTACAAAGATTACAATTAGACATCCAATCTTTCACCATAAAAAAGAAGCTGAATATTAAGCCTTACGAATAAAATTGTGACTAGTTACCCAAGAGTTTGTTTGCAAGAGTAACAACAAATTTTATTAAATTGAAATTTTGTATAAAAAATACAAAAAAAAAAGTCCTTGTACAGACACCATCATAAAATGACAAATAAAGTTTGAATTTTATTGTTGTTTTGTATAGAAAGTTAAGACTTTAGACAGTCATAACGCGTCACAAGTAGGAATAGGCCTGATAAAACAATCTATTACCAAAAAAAAAAAAAAAAAAATTTCTTTGACAGTGTCCAAAACTTACCTCTCCACGATAATATTGCTTTCGTCCTTCTGCATCGAAACACAAAACTATATTATCCTTTTCAATATTATCATCTGCGGCAAATGGTATACATTTGTGATATTCTGACATAAATATCTCTGGATATTCTTTAGTTTGATGTGAAGCAATATAAATTTCCTTATACGATAAAACATGAGATACGAAAACATTACAACCTTCGGGTATACGTTCATGCCACAATTTAAGACCCAATTCGGTTAGGGAACCCGTGAAAACAGAAGCAATTACAACATCTACAATTTTAAGTTTATCATCGAGCAAAGTACAGGGCAAGTGAGCTTTAGGATCCTTGTTAGCCATTGCATTTGTTGCTGGCAACAATTGCAATGATAACTTTTTTGCGGTAGTTAACATAACATCGGAAAGCATATAATCGGGAGAATTGGTGGATATGGCAAATAC